>DWJZ01010492.1:0-10088 GCA_018249125.1 Asbolis capucinus
TACAAATAAGTCCGTGATACCGTATGTCTAACTCTTAGGTTTACATATGTCACAATAACAACTTTTTTTGGTAACTGACTCTTCCAAAGCGAAGCGAAAGCAGATTCTAGTCAATATTATACACGCGAAAGTTTGCGAGAACAGATATTTTTTTATCCATGAACAATTTTAACGCTTGACTTGCCTATATATGTATATTGTGCTTAATTTTGAAAATAAATTAATATTTTTTTAAACCAGTTCTACGTTAATTCTCCATACGACGTGGTGGACATGACCTCATCTCCATCCCAGGGCTTTATTACGCTGAACCGTTTCATTGAGGTAGGAGTGTCGGAAACCCACGCTGGGCCTGGAGTCAGGGAGTTGCAGCGGAGACAGCGCCGGTGTTTGTATACTGATAAGCCCACGGATCAAACTAGGCTGGTATGAATATTGAGCATAGGTCTCTCCTCGTTACTGAAGATACCTAGCGCTCATTAAACAAACTTAGTAGTTACTGAGGATACGGTACATATTGTAATTCGACCGCATCATTGTCGCTAGTGTTCAAAAATAATACTCGACAAACTGAGTTAAGCTTGTACTGCCATCTAGCTCACATGATAAGTAAATAATTTAGTAAGACTGCTTTGTAATAAGTACAGGTAAAACACGTACAGATGGCGCTGCCAGTTGTATTTTAATTTACTCGTATTTAAAATCCATTAATTTATTTTAAAGAAGCCTCATCGATTCCTTATAAAAAATCTATAAATTTTCATTGCAATTGATAATGTGTATTTCTGAACCCTATCTTTAAACGCATGTTGTGTATATTTATACAAGAATATCTTGTAGTATAGTGGGTATAAGTGTGGGTATGACATATTTATTCTCCTTTCCCACCCAGGTGTACAGCACCAACAGCTGTCGGCTGGCCTGTCGCAGCAGCCTGGCCCAGCAGCTCTGTGGATGTGTGCCCTTCTATTTTCTTTACGACGGTTTGTACTCAATCTCCACGGCGTAATATTACATAGGCATTTTTAGAGTTCAGTCTTAGATTTATTCTTGAAATCTTGATCGTACCAAGGAGTAAATGATTGTCATTTATAAACTAGTTTCCGCTCACGGAATCGCCCGCGTGATGTGTTGATAAAGGTAGCCTATGTAATAATCTATCTCTGTGCTAAATTTCATTCAGATTCGTTTAGTCGTTTTTGCATGAAAGAAAAACAAATAATCATCCATCCGTCTAATCGTAGGATTTATCAATCTCAAAAACAAATTCTAAAATATATAACGAGTGAAGTATTTATAACATACAAATATATTCGTATATTTCTAGAATGACAATTCAATATTATGTTTTGTCTTGAGGTATGGTAGTAAAAGTAGAGAGTAATAAAAAACAAGATTTTATTATTAAATATTTCATTTATTTTATACCAGTAGATTTGATAATTTATTAAATTAATTACAATTATAATTACCTACTTAATGCTATCAGTGAGAACGATTATAACAGTCGACAGATTTACGTTAATACTTTAATATCACATTTTATGTAAAATAAAGTTAGTCTACTTCCTCAACGGTGGGTCCATTACCGGATCCGTAAGACTGGCGGCCTGCCTGTTGATCGCCCGCTGGCTGGCCGGAGTGTAACTTGGTCATGATGGGCGAACATGCTCGTTGAAGCTCCTTCAATCGATGTTCGTACTCTTCCTTCTCGGCTAGCGTGTTATTATCAAGCCACTTTAACGCGTCTTCACACTCTCGACGGGCGTTTTCTTTGTCTTGTGGACTTAGGCGATCGCCTGCTTCGTCTAAGGCTTGTCGAACACCGAATGCATATGTTTCTAACTGATTGCGAGCTGAAACTCTCTCTCGCTGTCTTTCGTCTTCCTCCTTGTAACGCTCCGCTTCAGCCAGCATACGCTCGATTTCTGCCTGCGATAATCTCCCCTTATCGTTCTTGATCACTATGTTCTTGCTGCGTCCCGTACTATTTTCCTTAGCAGAAACGTTCAGAATACCGTTTGCGTCTAAATCGAAGGTAACATCGATCTTGGGCACGCCGCGCGGCGCAGGAGGTATACCGGTCAGGTCGAAACGTCCTAGTAAGTTGTTATCCTTCGTCATCGCACGCTCGCCTTCGTACACTTGGATGGTGACAGCTGGCTGGTTGTCCGAATACGTGGTGAAGGTCTGAGATTGCTTGCACGGTATCTTTGCGTTTCTCTCAATAATTTTTGTCATGACGCCGCCTGCGGTCTCGATGCCGAGCGACAGAGGAGCAACGTCGACTAATAACACATCCTGGATTTTGCTGTGCTGTTCGCCGCTCAAGATAGCCGCCTGTACTGCGGCGCCGTACGCTACTGCCTCGTCGGGGTTGATGGACAAGTTCAACTTCTTACCGCAGAAGAAGTTTTGCAGCATGCTCTGGATTTTAGGAATTCGTGTCGACCCACCAACCAGGACGACGTCGTGGATAGAGCTTTTATCCATTTTAGCATCCTTGAGCGCTTTCTCAACAGGTTCCAGGGTGCCGCGGAATAAGTCGGCATTAAGTTCTTCGAAGCGTGCGCGGGAAACTCGAGTGTAGAAGTCCAAACCCTCGTAAAGAGCGTCGATTTCTATTGTGGCTTCTGTGGAACTCTCAAGAATGCTCAGAATTCCTCAGGATACGTTCCATGACTGAAGCAAATGATAATACACTTGTAATACGCACATACATAGCTATTTGAAAATTACAGATTCGCGCAGGATATGAATCCAGGATGCATTGTCGATAGGCCAACGTTCAAATGATATAGATAACTATCTCCAAATCGAACCTGGTTCAATGTCTTGGGCAAGAAAAAAAAAAAGTTTATACGTGACAGATATCCTCTTCAGTTATAGGTCTTGTTTAGATATGTCTGTTTTGTCTATGCCCATAAAACTATTCCTCATCCTAGGTATGAGTATGTACGGATAACAAAAATAAAACTCATAGATCAAATAATAATTTTACAGCCAATATTTGTCAATTCAAAAAAAATTATAAATACTTAACCTATGTAAATACTAATTTTTGAATTATTTTATAAATAATAAAATCTATATTTTTCACAACAATTGCACAAAAATATGTTATACAAGTATAGCAATATTCAAATTATATGCCATCTTAAAGATAAAATGAATAATAACGCATTATTATTAAAAAAACTTGTACATACATGCAGTCATCATTATAGCTTTAAAACGTCAAGATACTGCTTTATTATAAATCATCTGAAACAATAAAATAATTAGATTACAATAAAGCGTTATGTTTGTTTAGTAAGAGCAAAAAATATAACTTTTTAATACAATAACATTGTTTGCTTATAAAAAATATTAGTACTAGTAAAGCTATGGAAAGAATATAGCTACATTGAAGTTTTAGTCAAAGATTGTATAGTCTGTTTTTTTGTCTTAACACAATAAAATTGCAAAAAAGAACTATAACCATTTTATTCAGCTTGGAAAAGCACCAGATGATGTTTAATCTAAAGATAATACCATCACATTATTCATATTTTATTTTTTTTACCTTAGATAACTTACTTAGCTTTTGACTACGATCCCACCCGATGGTAAGTGGCGATGAAGTCTTCGATTAGATTAACTTAGTAGAAGCCTACTCACTCATGACTTGACATTTATATTGTAATCGAACGGGAACACCGAAGCGGGCAACTTTTGTAATATCTCATATGTCTAACAACGGGCTGTGTCTATTTACAAGATAGACAGTGCAAGCTGGCAATGGAAGCTGGCATATTTATTTATGTAAAAAACCTTAGAGGATATTTTTTTACAAAGGGTGGACTTAATGCCTGGTGGCATTCTCTGCCAGTCAACCCATGCTGAAGGTGAGAGTTTGTGGCAGGTGGTAAAAAATTAAAGAATTATAAATAAATATATAACCTATAATAAAAATCTTGAATCTATAATTATACATAAAATGTTAAAAATAAATATATATTTATATATACATATAAGTATAAATACATACATATATATATATATACATATGTATAAAAATACATAGATAATGCGTACTTAACTGGTTGCGACTACATTGACAATGGTCGTTTCATTGTATTACTTGTCGGAGGCATCACAAGTCTGTTTTTTTAATGATAAAAATGATTATTTATTAAAAGTTACTAATAATAAAAACAAGTTTTCGTAGTGAGTATCGCACAGTGGTACGGGATCTTTGAAGCGCGGTTAATTATTTATTAAGTATAAGTAATTAACTACAAATCAAACTCTCAATGTTTTATACTGAAATGTAATCTTGGAAGTTTTGTCGGCGGTAGTTCTTGCTCTCTTAGATTTTGTTATTTTCGAAAATCCTCTCATTAGGTAGACAGTGAAAAGAGGAATCAATTATTGGTAATTTACAATAAATTCAAAGGAATATAAAGTACTTCACGCACGGTAAGCAGTTAATTAAATTATAAATCGATAATTACGAAATTATTGTCTTACGCAACAAAATAAATAATATTGATACTTGTAAACGTATGTATTTATAAAATAAATACAAGTCGACAACTATATTTCCATAAATCCTACTTAACAATTGTGAATTTCTCTTAAATCCAATTATATCGCGGCACGTTATTGTACAATTGTAGCACATGATGTAAAGCAACGAGTGTTCGCAAAAGTACATCATACATTTATATATATAATAGGATCGATGGTCATTAATCTAGCTCAACTCGTAACCATTCGAGTCTTGCGGACGCGTGAGTTGAAGTGACTGCAATTTATAAAGATCTCTTCAAGGCGTTCGACACGATTGTCTATTTTCTGCTGATAAAAATATCTTTGAAGCTTTGGTTTTGGAGATATAACGTTAAGACCATACCATACCTTACCTGACCATACCATACCTTACCTGACCATACCACACCTTGAGGAATTTTATGTGTGGTAGTTAAGGAAGTTACAGGTATTCCTCATCAGGTAATATTGCAGGAATCCATAACGGGACCTCTTCGCTTCAATATGTATATCCAAACGACATCAAGAATTGTATTCAAAATGCTTAGTTTTTCAGTTTTATGAATTATATAAAGTTTAAATAAATATATACATATCTCGGGACATGAAGTAATGAAATAAAATTTTATTTGAAATTGCTTTTTACAAACACTTTTCGAAAGTCAAACTACGCCATCGCTCCAACAAATCCCTAGCGTGAGTGGCCTTGAAAGAAGAAGCGGCGAGAAACTCCCAAGGAGCTCTTTTTTCCATCTCACAGTTACAGATAGCACTTATTACTACTATTTACTTATTAAACTCGTGCCCAAGCGTTGCCATTCAAATACTAATCCAGTTTATAATAACTTTTCCCCATAAGAATGCTTTCTACGTGATATTTAAATTTACAATATGGCATTTCTCTTAATGTTAATGGATTTTTATTATAGATTTTAACACATCTACCCATAAACGAGCGAGCAGTTTTGTTGAGTCTGAACTTTGGTACAATCAATTTCACGTTATTCCTCGTATTAATGTTGTGAACATCACACTTCTTAATAAAACAGTCTGAATATTTTTTAACATACAAAATATTATCTAATATAAATTGTGATGTTGCGGCAACTCATAGAATGCCCAACAATAATAATTTTTTCTTGTACCATGGTGATAAAGACATCTCGGTAGTAGATACATATGTATTCATGGGTACAGATAGTCCAGATGGAGTATGTTAGAATATCCAAGAATTGTAAGAAACTCAAAACTAAAATTTTAACAATCTTTGTACTATTGTACTGTAGTATTGTAGTCAATTTTAATATTGATCCGCAATATCCGATCTATGAAAATGTACCTGATTGAAAATATCCAAAACCGGATCCTAAAGAAATATTGCTAAACAATAACTTACATATAACTATGACAAATACAATGATAATTATGAAAAATTACCATCCTCAACTATATTCATATTTGTGTAATTAAACTCAAGTTAAATACACACACAAATCACCATTATACGTCAAAACGCCATCTAACTATGATTTATAGGTATTTTATTAAGATTAAAATTCGCAGACTAATATTACGTCATTAATACTAAGTTGTAGCTTAACAACTATAACAATAAAAGTGATTTTTTATGTAAATGGTATAGATTTATTTAGCTTTTCCTTTATTATTCATTAACTTGGCGTACTTATAAATATAGAAACAATAAATTGATAACGGATAATGAATTCTCTGGAACTATTTATTAATTATTCAGTTTGTGATAAATAGTATACTTAATAATTTTTCCAGATATAATGCTGGCGGTCATGTTGCTAACAATTTTTCTCCTCTTGATATCCTACTTACTAACCCGTTGGATGCAGCTGAAGCAGTACTGGGCGAAGCGAGGAGTTCCTTATATACCTCCAAACCCTGTGTTCGGTTCTTTATCTTTTCTACGACGAGAAAATCCAGTAAATAACAATATTTATTTTTGAACAGAAATAATTATGAAAATAGTTGCTGTAACTTCATTTTTAACTTCTAAAATCTGAAGGATTGCCAAATACGATATGACCTAAGTGTGTGTGCAGGGACCCTGGTTTCGACGCATGTACGAGCAATTCAAGGAACCGTACGTAGGTGTATGGATATTCTGGAGACCAGGACTTCTTATTAACTCAGAAAAATTGGCACGGAATATATTTAATGGAGACCAAGCTAACTTTAAAAATCGATTAGCTCATTCTGGAACCTCGGATCCAGTTGGCGGACTGAATTTGTTCTCACTAAGAGTAAATATGTCATGCATTCCAATACTTCATTATTGTTTTTGTAGGAATCTGGTATTTTAAAGTTCTAGTTCTAAAAATGAAGTTTAAACTAAGGTTTCCGTAAGTTCAGCGAAACTTTACCCTCTAGACCTCATCGCCGCGTACCATCAAGCAGGATTGTGGTCAAGCACTCATTTATTGAATAAAAACGGTCTATGTAATACTTTCTATCTTCAACCTCTACTTCAGTTTCGTTTTCACTTTTAACAAAATATTATTCCAGGATCCCCTGTGGTCCGCGGTCAGAAAACGTCTATCGGCTCTTTTTACCACCTTCAAGCTGAAAGGCACTCAGACTCACATAAAAATCAAGTGCAAGGAATTAATTAAGCGAATCGATAAAGATCGGCGGAATTCTGACCCTATAAATTTAAAAGTAAGCTTTTTATTCAATTTGGTGGAAGTATTCGACATTCTCATTCCACATAATTCATATCAATAACTTTTTCTTCTAATAATAGCTAACCCATTCTTCCGTAGACCATGGCAACTGACTTCACTACTGACATTATCAGTACATCTACGTTCGGTATGGCGTCTGAGGCAACCCTCACGGGCGAGAGTTACATGAGGATCATCACTGGAGGCCTATCAGAGTTTAGCTTTATAAGGGCAGTGTCTTGGCTCTGTATTTTCTTCATTCCAGAATTTGTTGATTTGTTCAGGTAAAATTTTATTGTAATACAATTGCCGATAGAACCTCGGTTCAAACCTTGCACGCTTTTCTATTAATCAAAAAGTTTATTGTTACAAATAAATTATCATTTGGTTGAACAATATCGTTAGGAAACTTATACATCTTAGAATGTCTAAACAGCTCCCAAAGGTGTACGAAGTCAAGAAATACATATGCATTACGTATCTTTGGAAATGGGCCGGTGTTCCTTACATTGCGACTGAAGATCCGGGCCTAGCAGTGGAACTGTTAGAAGTTGCAGTGTTAGTAAAGGTTGTTATAGGATTAAGTTATCATACGGACTGAAATAAGTAGCCGCGTCAATGTTCTCGTTGGCTTTCAATGTGTTATCAATCAAGTGTGAATAGGTTTTTGCTAAATTAGTGCGCTTTTCCATCGAAGCATTAATTATCATTATTAGTATTATTAGTATCATTATAGTATTACCTTTAACTATATTTTTAATTCATGTCGTGACACCGAAACGTTTTTCTGTCCATAGGTTGAGTAAGAGAGAATGACCTAAGAATTATGTATTTTTCTTATTTGCATTTGTAGATGTTGGGACCTATTTGTATGGTGCATAAAGTTTTAAATAAATAAGACCTCATCTCTGTTTACTGTCACGTGGGATCGTGGCTAAGCACTAATTTACAGAAAGTAAAAAATAAAACTTAAGCACCATAAAAAGTGAAGATGAGATCGGTAGTGTCAAGATGTGAATTATACTGATTACCTTTGTAGCAAAGGATATTCAGTTTATTAAGTTATTACTTTACGCATTTTTATATTTACATTTGTAGCTACTCCTATGTGAGATGCGTGGCCGTGTGTGAGATGTCCCGAGATATTTATTTATTATTTATTTGTTGATTCATGTTCCATTTTGTTACATTTTAAATAATAAATATTTCGGCAACTCCCACACGGCCATTTGACCCCAAACTAAGCGTTTGCTTGTACTATGGTAATCAGACAATTGATAAACATATGTATTTATTTTGAAAAACATACTTATATAGATATTTTTAACACACAGAACAACCACTCTCTTCATCCTCCATCACGAAAAATTTAACCTGAGAATCGAACCCGCGACGCTCAGCGCAGCAGTCAGCCTCACTGGACACATAACCTTTCCTGTCGTACCAAATCTTCATAAGCCTATATTGTACCTACATCAATACACCTCGACGATATGCAAAGCCCCGAGGTCACAGGTTAGGGAACTTTCACACGCGCCGACGAGATTGCGGTAATTTAATGCACTGTACTGAATGACTCGAGTGAAAGTATTTTATGTGAATATAATCAAAAAACTTTGTTTTAAACACAGGTTGAATCACCTATACAATCCTACTAATATTGTGAATGCGAAAGTTTATAAGAATGAGGGGTGACGTCGCACATCACATGATGACGTCACGAAAAACCTGAATCACGCTATCGGAGCTTTCTGCATCGTTAGAATGTAAACAAACTCCGACCAACAACCGTTCCTGGCTCGGCCGCTCCCCAGGCATTACACCTCGCCTGGCGGAAGATCTACCCTTGCTAAAAATGAATGTTTGATACTCCTTTACGCAAAAATTGCTAAACAGGTTTGAATGAAAGTGGGCACAGAGATAGATTATAGTTTAGGATAACATATAGGCTACTTTTTATAAACGTACGTACTACGCGACGCCGCGGGCGAAAACTAGTTTATATAATAATCTCACAATATACCTTCTTACATATAAGTGATTTTAATAAATGCTTCAGTTCACTATTGACCACGTGATTGAGGTCAAGATCATTATTCACCACGCTGCTCCAGTGCTGAGAGACACTGTTTAGTAGAATAAACACAATTTTCAAATATCATCCTTCACCCGAGAACAATCAATCATCTGTAAGTCTAAGTAAAGACGTCATTATTGCTTTAATACCTCATCTTGCAACCCATAACTGTCCCACTCCTGGGCTTGGGTCTCCACTCAAAATGTGAGACGTAGAGACTCCACCACACTGGACAAGTGGAGATTGGTAAACTTCACATACCTCCAAGAACTTAATGGAGAACTTCCAAGAGTGACGGTTTTCTCACAATATTTTCCTTCACTGCGAGTGAATCAACTTCTGATACGCACATAACTTTTAAAATAAGACGTGCGCCGCAGGATTTCTTCACCCAGAACCTTCCATTCAAGAGCCCAATATTCAAACCACTAGGCTATTATTCCCATAAGTACATATTTTAAACTAAAAATTTACTTCCTACTCGTACTTAAAAACGTGAAGATAACTTACATACATACATAAGTTACGAGGTTTTTTTGTACAGCTGAGTCATGGATCAATAGGTCAGGCCCTGAATGATTATAGACATACTCGTATGATTAGTATCGCAAAAAAATAATAATAATCGATACGTATTATGTACGTGTGACAGGTCAGTTGGTCCAGTCGTTAGCGAACCTGACTGCTACACCGAAGGTCGTGGGTTCGAGGTCAAACTTTTCTGTGATGAGCAGGAATGTTTTTTCTGTGTCTGGGTGTAAATATCTATATAAGTATGTATTTAA
>DWJZ01010493.1:0-10088 GCA_018249125.1 Asbolis capucinus
ACACCCAGACACACAGAACAAACATTCCTGCTCATCACAGAAAAGTTTGACCTGGGTGGGAATCGAACCCACGCCCTTCGGTCTAGCAGTCAGGTCCGCTAACCACACCAACCGGCCTGTCAATATTGAATCTTCGAGAACAAAATAGAAAAAGAATTTATTAAAACAAGTAACAAAATATTAAACATGGGTTCACAAGGAAAAACTAATCTATTTATTTGTGACAAAATCTATCCGTTAATGGATTACATTGAAAAAAGTGTATCCAATTTATGAATCGACTTTCCCAGTGCATAAGAATAGCATAGGCTCTCTATTCGGTAACGTGAGGTCCTGGATTCGAATCCTGCACACAAAGTTATTCCAAAGTTATGCATGCAATCCAAAAATATCCCACTAGGCTCCGGTGCGAGGGGTACAACGTATTAACTTCGAGAACTTTACGGGGAACTCTTACATTGTGACAGGAGAAGTTAGCCCCGTCATGGGAGAGTTGCGAGTAGAAAAGAGAGGAATCGAAGAGACTGGGAACTTACTAGGGCTGTTGGAAGTGAACGAAGATATGTGTATATAACCAAGGCACCAAACATAGGTACCAGTAATTCAGTCAAAACTCGTTAAAGACGGAACGAGGAAAGGCCAAAATAAGGCAGTTATTGGTCGATGAATATTTGTTTCTCTTTCACGAAAAAACTACTCAATGGGATTTTAATTTGACCCAGGAATAGATCGTAGTGTGGAATAAAACATAGGCTGCGTTTTAATTTCGTGGGCGAATCCGCGGTTGCCGTAAAGACTACAGTACGGATAGGAATAAAATTTGACCCAGGGATTTGTTGTAGTCCAGAATAACACAATGGCATCTCTATCTCCAATGGCGATGCCGCAAGCGCAAAGTATTACTCAAGAATAAAATTACAGTCCTACTAATATTATAAACGTGAAAGTTTGTGGTGATAATGTATTAAGACTGGATGGATGGACAGATGGGGTTACATTTTCACGCAAAAATTACTAAACCGATCTGGATGAAATGTGACACAGAGATAATTAAGATCTGGAATAATATATAGGCAACTTTTTACAAGATGTTTAGTAGCTTTTATTTAACTTGCAGTATATGTTTGTATATTAGTATGTTAGTATATTTGTATATTAATTTGTTACGGATCAAATCTTGCAAGGTTACATAGAACCATATCCTTTTACACAACGGAGTTGAAAGTTTGTATAAAGTTTTCATACTGATGCAATGCATTTTTATGACAAGCATGACCTGATACTACGTTCAGGATTGGCTCCAGACAAGGGAACTCCTCCACGGTTAACAATACACTTTGTGTATTTTTTTTTATTATAGATTTATAATTAAGGCTTGTATTTTAAATAATATTTAAAAGCAAATGACAAGCCGGTTGGTGTAGTGGTTAGTGAACCTGACTACTACACCGGAGGTCGTGGGTTCGATTCCCACCCAGGTCAAGCTTTTCTGTGATGAGCAGGAATGTTTGTTCTGTGTGTCTGGGTGTAAATATCTATATAAGCATGTATATAAAAATATATATGTATGTTTGTCAATTGCCAGATCACCATAGTACAAAGCTAACGTTTAGTTTGGAGTCAGATGGCCGTGTGTGAGTTGTTCGAAGATATTTATTTTATATTTTATTTATTTGTTTATTTACACACCGACAGCATTACACACAGACATTTTTATAAGCTAATTACATAAAGGTTTCGTTCAAAACAATGGTTTACTTAGCGCTACTCAATCCGTTCGATGTCTAATCATAGCAGATGTTCAATTTCCTCAAACTCACGAACAATGTAAATCCGCTGAAATATTACAAAACGAAACATTGTTTCATATCCGGAAAGCGTAAAGAGATAAATACGAATAAGCGAATCAAATCAAATCAAATCAACCGTGCCGCCATCTTGGAATTGAATGTAGTAATGTTGTAGCTCTGTTATCCGAATCTATTAGGTATCGCGGGCTGCGAGGTGTGGAGGCGGCTCTTGTTGTAGCTAGATAGTGCACGCGGCTTCGTTTAAGAAAATATTAATAGTTAATCATGTTTTGAAAGCTTTAACAAAGAACGTTAGTAGAAAACTGGTCTCGTCGACAGGAATAGATTGATAGGAAACCACTTTTTTTAAATAACATAGCTACATACACATGTCTCTACGTGGAAAATACGAGTGGGTTTCAATAAAGAATTGATACCTAATCTAAATAATTTTTGTCTCTTTGACAGTGCGTTTATGTGATCGAATGTTGGAAACACCGTTTTAGTCACCTCAAGCGTTTATTAAAAAAATATATCTGCCTCATACTCGTCATTTGTAAAAAGCAATTACTTAAAAAAATATATCGCTTGCTTCGATGAAGGAAAACGTCCTGAGAAAATCTGCACATCTGAGAATTTCCTATAAAGGTTGAGGTTTTCAATCCGCACTTGGCCCCTTGGTGGATTATGGCTTTTCAATGTAAGGGGTTCACATTGAGAGAGACCCGAACCCACGACAATTATGGGATGCTAAAAGTAATGCCATGGCAGCATAATGCGTGTCAATTACCAGCCACTCGTTATTCTATAGGGTACATTTTGGAAAGTGCGCAGGAATTGCGCGATCTAGTTCCCCCATCCCCTTTTTATCATCGAACAAGCCGTCACACGGCTTCTTCCTTCCATCTTTTCGTCGTAGACATTCCAGCAGTACAAACGTCTCCCTTTGGGTCTTCTTCTATCATACACACCTCGAAGGACTGGAATAAGTTACCCGCGTCAGTATTCCTGTTCAATTACAAAGTAAATGTCTTCAAATCAAGAGTGAATAGGCTTTTGCTGAATGAGTGCGCCTTACCAGCCTTACCACATATCTGCTTACCATCATGGGTGGTCAAGTACAAATAAATCGCTTGTTCGCTTATAGTTTCATAACTCATTACGTATGTAGTCGCATTTAATATTTACCTAACCGTTTTTAATTGTAGAAAATTGTTTTGTATTTGTTAATTTAAGAGACTGACAAGCTTGCGGTCACGGAACACGGTTTATGCAATGCTTCACAATATAAAATTGTAAAGTTTAAACTTATATAAATAAATAAAAAAAAAATTAAAAAAAATTATATAAAAAATAATAATAATACAAGAACTATCTCCCGCGATTGCAGCCGAGCCGCGAGTGTGAGCCAAAGTTTAAAATAACGAACGGTAAACGCCCCGTATCCCCATCTCTTTCAGGAAATTAGCACAGCTTCCCGCGTCGAGTTATTGCGAAATAAGATATTGTTTACTCCATTCCATCCTTGTTCTGTTTCTCTACTACTGCTCCTTTGTTTCGTTATTTTATTGATATCTAATTTAATTGTAGAATTATTTTGTGCCAGTGAAGTTCGTGGCTGTGAACGGTCCGAGGTTTTATCGTTTGATTGAGATCGTTAAGCTTTGTCAGAGGTGTTTGTGTAGCAAAAAAAATCGACTCTTAGGTTTGTACGGCGGTATATTATATTACACTTACTGTGAAGAACATCGTGAGGAAACCTGACAGTACTCCCATAAAGTTCTCGTTGGTGTGTGAAGTCTACCAATCCGTTATAAGCCAGTATACCTGTACCCCTCACATTGTGAGTGGGGACCCCAGCCCAGTAAAGCCAGTGATAACTCTATCAATAAAATATATTTTACACGCATGAGAAAGAAAACAGATTTTTAATAAACCTCGCTACAGTAAATATAGGTAAATAAATATTCTGTGAACAGTCACGGCGTGTCATGTGACTGAATAGGAAATTGCGGCCCGGGACCGTGACACGGTGTCACTGAAATGACATTCAATATGCGAATGCGAATTTTAGACTCATTTTTTATTTATTTAATGAGGTGATTGAGAGTGGGGTGGAGTTTTAAAATATTTCTACATTTTAATTAGAATCTAAAATTAGTTTAATTACTTAAGTATTATTATTACACGTATAAACATAATGTATTATAATCTTTCGGAAAGATGCTTCATTAATGAGAAGGTGTAGTGAAAGAAACTTCTTAGCACATCTTTCAAAAAATCCTACTAATGTTATAAATGCGAAAGTTTGAGAATGGAGGGATAGATGTATGTTTGTTACTTCTTCAAGCAAAAACTACTACACTGATTTCGATGAAATTTGGCACAGACATAGATTATAGTTTGAAATAACATATAAGCAACTTTTTACTAACTTAACTGACCTGTGGCAACATCGCACAACGCGTCATACGATGACGTCACGACAGAACCTAAATCACGCTTTCAGAGTTTTCTGTATAGCTAGTATACAAGTTCCGACTAACAACTATCGGAGCTCGGCCGCTCCCCAAGCATCACACCTCGCCTGAGATCTCCCCATTGCTAAACACCTTTTAATGAACATCGTGAGTACCCACAACATACAAGTTAAATATGAACCTTATAACTCTTCTATACTATTCCTAATTCGTTAAAGAATTCATACGTTGAGTTTCTTACACTTTATAAAAAATCAATAGATACAGTGTTCAACATAAAATATGACATACTAGCCAGCAACACCCGACTATAAAGACTGACTTAAGGATTCTGTCACACTTACTGCGTTGACATGGTAGAGAAATAAGAGAGATGACATCACCTATTAATGAGCCTTAAGTCATCCTGGCGCAGAGGATGCTTCCTATGCATTACTCCAGGGTTTCTCACCCAGAGCGCGCCTCCCATGATACGCATGACCGGGTTTCAGGCCGGTTGGTCTAGTGGTTAGTTAACCTGACTACTACACCGGAGGTCGTGGGTTCCATTCCCACCCAGGTCAAACTTTTCTGTAATGAGCAGGAATGCTTGTTCTGTGTGTCTGGGTGTGTAATAGAAATATCTATTTATGTATGTATTTAAAAGTTTATATGTATGTTTATCAGTTGTCTGATCGCCATAACACAAGCTAACGCTTAATTTGGGATCAGATGGCCGTGTGTGAGTTGTCTAAAGATATTATTATTATTATTTATTATTATACATATATAGATATTTATTAAACAGTGAATACATACTTCTTTCGAGACTACGTTAGTGCGAATGATACAATCAAGTCCAACAACCCGGCCCTACCCTCCACACAGTCAACACCAATTCTAGTGCAGGAATACAAAAATTTTACGAGTATATAATTTTATTTTCATCAATAATTTCAAAATAACTTATGTTTTCCCTTAAGTTCTATCTCGTACCAAATTTCATCAAAACTACAGACTTGCTTTGCATTTATAATATTAGTAAGGATTCCTGTATTAAAACATTCTTATATTTTTCCAAGACTCTTTTCACAAAGCAAATAGAACGGAACAAAAGCAGTAAACCTCTCAAAGGAACAAACCAAAGAAAGATCGGGATCGTACACCTCTTGAACACACTCGATCCTCTCATATGTCCATGACGTCAGTAACTTCTGGAAGGTTCTAACGAACGGTCAATGACATTACCATAGATACTAGAGTTTTGCGTTTGAAGTATAAGCGTGATTCATTTAAAAATAAATTGTTATTGACAGTACTGAAATTGCCGAACGTCATTGTGTGAAATGCATTGTAGTGTGTGTGGTGATTTTATATTATTACTTAATTTCCAATCCATTTTTATTTAAAACTAGAAATTATCCAATAATCCACGAAAAATATGAATTTTTCGGTTGTATTAATCATCGAGTCGTGTTTTCAGAACAGAGTTTTATTTAAAAATTGACGATACTTATGACAGTATAAAATTTACATAATTTTTACATAAATTTAGTATAAAATTACTTATGACAGATAATTTAATATCTTTAGTAAAGGTAAAAAGTACTAAATAATTTAATGTTTCCAAAACCTTATATAAGCTACAAACATATGTACATAGTTTTGTTAGTTTGGTCCAGTGATTTCAGTGTTGCTATACTAAATTGTTAAAATCATATTATCCCATGGGAACAAAGCAGTTATCTGGTATAAAAAGTATCCCATAATCATTGTCCTTATTTAAGCTACAAACATGTTTAATTTAAGTGGATTAATTGGTTTCGGAGCTACCATAGTAACTATAACCATTTGTTCTATGTGAACAAAGCCATTTCCTGGGATAAAATCAATCCGTCAATAATTATTCATCAATCAATAATTATTCTTGGGTCTTAAACTTCGACTATGCCAAGTTTCATCTAAATCAGTCCAGTGGTTTTTGCGTGAAGCTCGAACAGGCAGACAGACACAAAATAATTCTGTATCGATAACGCAGTCTCCCAGCGTGAAAATTTTCAAAAAATATTTTATGTATGGAATTGACTCCGTTACAATTTTATTATTAGTCTAGATCAGGGGTTAGCAACTTTTTAATTGAAGGGCCAATTAAAAATTCATTTTTGCAAGAGGGCCGCATATACATAGATTGGTTCTTTAAATACTGAATCAAATCTGCTTAATGTTTCAGGGTTAATATGTTTGTATATTATTGCTTAAATTTTCTATCATAATGTTCTTTTTATGTTGAATTGCTTTATGTTTTGTCACAGCGTACGAGCTTATTAAGTAAAAAAAAATGCTCAAAGGGCCGCGGCTTGCTTATCCCTGGTATAGATAGTTGCTTTCTGTACGCCTTCTCGGTATAACTGTGTTATATTTCTTTGTCCTCTGTCCGCGTAACACTTGCAAAAAGGAGTACAAGTTTAGATGTTATGAGCTGTCAAAGCCAGCACATCAACTCGAGTTGATACAAGTAACATACGTACCTTCTTTCCTATTAAATATCAGTGCGTACAGTCCAACAATACAAAAATACTAATCATTTGTCACCTCGAGAAAAATAACTTTCTGTTTCCCGTTTCATATTTTTCCTCGGATTGATACTACCGCATTTTCCGCAACATAATGTACAAGCAGTCCTATAGAAACCACAACAACTCAAGACATTATTTTCGGTAATATAATAACATACGAGTACGAACATATAATAGAAATGAAGAGTGAGATTCTTTTCTAAGGAAACTATGGTTTGTTATATGTATTGAATAGAGTATTCTTAATACTTGCTAATGTAAAGGTACGAAAAGATATTTGCAGTCGTAAATAAAGATAGATTACCGCACTCGGAGCCCTTAACGGTTACTTAAGTCACTCCTCAAAAGTCAAAGTCAAAAGTGAAAAATAATTTTTTTCATGTAGGTATTTTCAATATATTTATGGACGTTATTTTTGTGGAATCTACCACCGGTTCGGAAAGGTGCCATAATAAAGAGGAGAAGAAACGGTGAAAGAAAGTCCTCGGTACATCTTTTGAAAACAATGTCAAATTAGGTTTAGAATCAAGTTTGAGTGGAACTGGTTGCGGATGTTACGTCCAAGCATCCTTGCATCTTAGCATATTCATATATCATATTCATTTTGGATATCGTTTCTTGCATATACTACACCTGTTTTTAATGAATTCCGATTAGGCATTGCCTTATCACACCAACAAACCTAAACTCAATGCAATAGGTAAATGTCGAAAGATGGCGTAGATCAGGGGTAAGCAACTTTTTAATGAAAAGACAATTTAGATTTTTTTTAAAGACTGCACATGGATTTGCTTTATTTTGTTAGCTATCATTTCAAGCCCAAGGTACAAAGAACGAAAACGAGTACTTCGGATTAAATTATATTTCAGCTTCAAGGATTTACAGTATACACGATATTTCAGAATTTATATACTACCAATAACGTTCAAACGGTACTTACATACTGCAATGATTGTCAGTAGTTTTACACTTCACTCGATATTAAAATCGGTAATTCTATTACGAAGGTACTCCACACATATCATACAGGTTCTAGTATGACTAGGGTCTCGTCTCGAGAACCGCTGTCCGACCGTTAGCGTTGATAATATATTTGGTTACGCCCGAACAAAAGATGGAATCCTTACTAATGTCAAAAATGGCCGCACGTGTCGCTGGATATTTTACTGTACGGTCAACAGAGTGTCCGTACTAATGAAATACAAGCTAACAATTTATACTTAATCAAACCTATTTAACATTTTAGAGTTAATGTAATTTTTGCTTGCTTTTACATATTCGTAAAATTTTTGTATCATAATGCTTTTTTATATTGTATTATTTTATATTGTGACACAGTGATCATTTTTTTAAGCATAAAAAATGTAATTTGAAAATGCCCAAAGGGTTGCATGCGGCTTTCGGGCCGCGGGTTGCGGTTTATTCTAAAACGCTTTAAAATAATGAAATAATAGAATTAGATGCTTACTATCAGCATCGAAATTAAAAATAAATATTTTTTTGTAATAGAGTGCAATCTTATATGAAGAATAATCTGATCACGTAGCTCAATATCTTTATTAGTAACTTCACTTGATCATAGATGGCAGCACATGTAATAGAATTTAATTTCTTTGACAATTGAAAAATCTGTTACAGTGTCAAGGCAGCTGCTGATGTTCAAAAACATTATTTTTAGGGGTTTCTGCGCATATTTTGCGAAATAAAGATGTACGAAGTGGGTTTAGTTATTAAAGTTTTTATTTATCGTGTTATATATATGTCTTTGATTAATCAATAACCATGCACATAACATATAAAATAACTGAATTTTTATTTCAATAGGCCAAGAAATAGTTATGAAAACATAGCGTTGTAAATATATAAATAAATATCTCAAAGTATTTCTAAGATTTCTTAAAAAGTATGGAATAGATTTTCAAAATAAACCAAGTAAAAAACGAAATAGATTTTTTAGCATTTGAATCATCTAAATCGGCCAAGCCATTTTCGAGTTATTTTTGATCATACAAAAAATATAACTTCATACCGTAAAACTATATATTTTTTTCTTTTTTTTACCTTTTAAACCTAAGCTTCCACAAGTATACCAAAATGAAAATTGGCCATTTAGTGGCAGTATAGATAAATAACCTAGACATCGACTACAGCGCCATCTGCCAGGCTGATTTGTGAATCTACACCATATAGGGCGCCTCCCAAAGGCACACAAAAAATCATTCAATTCGGTCCTACCACTAGACGGTTCTAGAAACCGGTTCAGTGACAAACACACATACAGTAGAATCTACTGAACATTATACAAGACAAGACAAAGACAAGAAATTGATAAATTTTTGTTTTTAAAAGTCCGTTAAAATAACAGCATTTTGGTATCGCAGTACATAATTTTGCAGTAGGCAGTTAATTAGTATTGAAGTAAGCAGGATTTTTTGCATTTTATTAGCTTTTGTATGTGGGACAACGGTGGTTGGACACGACGTGCTCCTACATAATTAGAGCTCGTATCGCTAGCACCCGCATCTACTTTGCATATTTTGTTAACGCAAACATCGCCAGTATTCGCCAGTGACTTAAAATCAAGGATCTGATTCTAACTTTGCGAAGGGATAAACAACGGATTGGTCACCGTAAACACGTGTTTGAAAAGTTCTAACCAATTGTTGGCGGTCCCTGTTTCTGTCAAATTACAATATTGGTTTAGAGATTAAGATAAATTTATTTATGCGTTGTTTGTTTATTTTTAAGACAATAGCTATAGTTAGTGCTATTACTGACTATAAATTATTTATGTGATACAAGCTTTTTCCTGTGACTTTGTCCGCGTGGTGCTCTCCCCATCTTTATGTATTAATATTATCAAGGCGAAAATCAATTTGTCTGCCTGTTATCTTTTCACGTCCAAACTACTGAACCGATTTTGATGACACTTGGTACAGCAGTAGAAGGAAACTTAAGGAAAAACATAGACTATTTTTTGTGGTGAAGAGGGGCTTGTAGGGGTTGAAATAGGGGAAGAATGATGATGAGTATCGAATATATGAACATGAAACTTTGTATTCAGGCACTATATGTGATATTAACTTTGGGGTGTGAAGAGAGGGCATGAAGGGGGGAGAGGGGGAGAGTAAAAGGGGTGTAGAGGGAAGGGGTGGAGGGGAAAGAGGGGGAGGCAGCGGGAGAGATGGGGAGGGGTAGAGGAAGACAAAGGGGGGATTGAAAGGGGAGTGAAGAGAGGAGTGTGCCGCGCGGACGTAGTCGCG
>DWJZ01010494.1:0-10088 GCA_018249125.1 Asbolis capucinus
TCAGCGTAGTGACGCGAGTGTTGTGTCGCTAAGTACAGTGCGCGAGTGTGGCGAAATCAGTGCAGAGACGTTGGTGCCTGTGGTTATCCTCAAGTAAGTATTAAATAAAAAGACCATCTGTACACACCGGCCTTGTATTCCTTTCCTATCCCCAACCCTCTGTTGTAACACTATATCTCAAGCTAGTACTTTAAAATTAATGTTCTTAACTATAATTCATTTAATTATAGGATAGACAATAGTGGCAAGAACTTTGCGAGCGTTTCCATTCTTCGGAGGCAAGGAAGGCGGGAGTCGTTATTCTAAGATGGAGCCGTTCGAGTAGTAATAGAATTAGTGATACTTGGGATGGTCATTATACTTGGTCATACCAAACTATCCAAATGTTATTAGATAAGCTCGATAAAGTTATGTTCTAGGTGTTCTTAGTGTTAGTCAATTGCACTGGAATTTCATCGGTCGTTAAGAACGGAGAGTTGCTGCTAGACGAGACAACGATTTATATCACTAAACCAATCTAGGATTAATAAACATACATAATTAATAATTATTTCTTTCATTATTATTTGATATATCCCTATTTGTACCTTTGAACGTAATAAACGTACCTTGTTTTTACTTGAAGATGACCAGATTGTTTCGGATAGTTAATAAATACTTTTCTAGCTCCGTGATGTATTAGTTTTTGAATGAATTCAATTCCAACTACATCGTGACACAAGACTATTTGCCAATAGTTGGCAGCGCAAGTGAACCTGAACAAAAAGTTTATATTTTTACAATTTCAATCGTCTTAGCACAATCATGTAAAAAAATTATGATGGTTAATAATTTTCGTTTGAATTGAGGAATATTTCGATTAATTTTTCCATTTGTATTTATGTATTTGCTCATGTTATTGCACAACACTGATAATACGCATGAATTGTTGTGCTAAACATAAAAATATTGAATGGACAAGGAATTGCAAGGTGCCGCGGCATGTGTGACAAAAAAACCATAAAAACGATATAAATTACCTCGATTCAGCCTGCAATGATGGATCGGAAAGGTTAATAAGTATTCTGCCACTTCTAAGATGTGACTCGAATTGCTTGAATGCCGTTACTGCATCTTTTGGACCGTATACAACGTTCGACAACGGCCGTACATAGCCTTTCTCGATGCCCTCTGATACAAGTTCTTTGATTCTCTGTGGAACGCGACACTGTGATTATTCATATTAAAGAAGAAACGACGTGCTTATATTTTGAAGAGTTTTACGTCTGCAAAGTGATTAAGTTGAACAACAGAGGGCCCTGTCGGTAGTAGAATGGAATTTTTATAGGGAAAAGTTGTCGAGCGTGTTCATATTTTTGGAGGTCGTCTTGCAGCATAAAATATTTAAGTTGGCTGCTAACCCAATACCCTGTATCGTCCTGGAGAAGCGTGGTAAATTTGCACGAGGCTGCTCCGTAAGAATGAGACCAGAGTCTGTCAGGCACCTGGCTCTTACTATCGTCGGTCATGGTACAGATTTTGAATAATTGAATGTAGAACAAAATTATGTTAAGTCAACTGTGATTTTCTCGATCTCGAAGAAAATATAATGTAGCCGTTAATTAAAATTTAATTGTAAAAAACAAAATCCTAAAAGGAGCTTACCTCCATGTCTTCTTTATAGTCGAAGATAGTAGAGAAGTCGACCGCCATGTACGATCGTTGCTTTGTAAGATGACGTAAGCCAAAACTAAATTTGTCTTTGCTGCGAATTTGTACTGTATCAACTGTCACGCCGGAAAAAGCACAGCAGGTTAACGAAACCTAGATGAAGTTCATTGAATTATACTACACAATAAATTTATAACTTTTACTACTTGATAGATAATGCCTGAGACAGGAGAGTTAAAACAAGAAACTCCTTGAACAGATAAACAGAATTATTCATAATTCATCTCCTAAAGAGATAAAATGAGTGGTAAGGTTAATATGCTTTTTAAGTTCATGTCGGTTTTTTGGATGAATACTTTTTTTACAATCTTCTAATTACTTCAATTGAAGATAATTGCTTAAACTAATATTAGGGTAGTGATAAGGTAAATATCACTGAATCTCCTCCGTTGGATTTTAGAGTTTAAATGAAAAGGTTCATATTATAGCTGCCATCTAGAAATGAACGTAGAGATTTTTAATGCAAAATCTAGTGTTTGGGATTCAATCTCGAGTCGGCTTTCTTCTTGCACAGTAACAGATTCCTGATTGCCTCAGGTTTCATCTATAATCATGGGTATCTACTGATTGGTGAGATTGATTAAATTATTAAAATAGATATAACTACTAAATTATATCTTCTTGATATTTTAAGATATCCCCAGTTTAAATATCAAACTAAGTTCACGTTTTTAATAGCAACTCTTCAAAATACATCATCAATCTGAATATATACTATGACAATGATTTATTCTTACATCTTTGAGTTCTCCCGTGGCACAAGTTATAACAATATCACAGCCTTTACCCTTAGTTGCTTTGAGGACCAAGTCTCCGAACAGTAAATCTCGACAGTAACCAATGTTTTTATCTGAATTACAATTTTGATTATTAATAATTGGGCAATTTTCAGAGCTATTAACAGAACAATTTTATATAGAAACAACATAGTCGTAAAGCCTAAAAAGCAGCAAGAAGAAGCAAGCAGAAGCAGCTGCTTGGTGGCAGGCCGTAGGTGAAGGCCCTATTAATACCACATCATCACCGAGTTACTACAGGTATCGATGTTACTGCAGGTGTAATTGCCTTCTTGTGAAGCTCGCTGGCCCATTCTCTTGTAGCTGTCTGCCGTCAACTGACACTACGTGTTCCAGTTGTTGGTTCGAGACAGTTCCTAAATAAAGAACACATCGATGTTGTCTACGGTGTTTCTGATGTTCATAGGCGATGATGACCACTTCACATTATGAGGCCCGTCTCTTCATTAATTTGTTAACACTACTAAAATTAATATAAAATACTGCAATACTGAAATAATATAAAATTCGTGAAGATTGTACCAGCTAGCTTCGGAAACAGTTTCAACAACAGCTGTTTTTTATGAAGGTGACTGACAGTAGTGAACACTTCGCAGTCGTACGCTAATGCAACAGATATGACAGCTTGGCCCAGAGCTCCGGCGCCTCCCACGATCAGAACAGTCATTCCTCGCATAATTTCAGCTTTAAATTTCTGTAAATAAAATACGGACTATCGAGAAATGTAGGGTTTAAAAGATTCAGTATTCCACTTAGAAATACATTGACAATGTTTGCTATAAATTGTACTTATTGCAGTAAATTGTTCCAGGGGCGATCGAGGTCAAGCCCTTATTTAGTGCATACAAAACCCAAACGTAGTTTTAAAATTAACCATAAATAATAGATCGCAACTGTAACTGTATAGACCATTAAAATAATATAAGAGTAAAACCTGAGAATATTTGGGTCAAAACATGAATTAAAAAATATATGTAACACACATGCATACTTTTTATGTATTAGTGATTTGTAACTGATCTTAGGAATTCTACTTACAAGACAATAAAACGCCATAGAATAAGCCAAAGGTACGGTTGCAGCCTCTTTCAAAGACCAATCTAGAGGCACATTCCAAAGAAGTTCGGGAATTGCGACAACTTTTGAGGAAACTGCGCCGCTGCGAACCAGTCCCATGACAGGAGCACCGCTGTGATAGTTAACCATTTTAATTATTATTTCACTATTTATTTTTACTTCAAAATTTATAAAACTTAGTATTTATAATATTACTTTCATATACGAGACTGCTCGATAGTGAAATAGTGACTTAGGTAATATTAAAGGAATCAACTACATACATATATGTATGTAGGTTGCTCGCAAAGAAAGAAAGATAAAAGGAAGAATACAGCCAGCCATTTATCATCTGGCTCCTAACGATGTAAAGGGATTATCGTCGGTATTCTGAGTTATTTTACCTTTTAGTTTTGCCACTGAAGTCCATTCCATATATGAAGTCTTGGCCCTCTTCAAATTGAATAACTCCGTTTGCTCTTTTTGCATCGACATCATTTAAACCAGCGTAATGAACCTATATTCATTCATATTGCAAAGATTAATGGCAACTGACGTTTCCTAACATTTATTTATATGTACTTAAATGTCAGTTTTGTTTATCTCTGTTGCAAATCGAGTGGAATATGGAGTATGCAAGTTCGATCAACCACCAAATAAAGGCGAGAGTGTTATTTAAAATATACTTACATCAACAACAATGCCAGACTCAGTAGGTTCAGGAGCTTCGACCCATCTCAGAGACTGAATACTTCCTGTATGTGAACTGTGAAGTATCACACCTTGACTCGCAGAAGACTTCACCTGCCACGGCAATAGGTATTCGCCACCCCAGATACCCTTAAATAATGATTTATTTTGATAAAATTTGACTATAGAGATTATAATATACCTACTTATACTTACTACCTACCTTAGATTATGGACTACCTTATATACACAAGAGTTCTCAACACTCCCATACATGTGCACAAACACACACAAATACACACACAAACGCACACTCACGTGCACACAAACTCGCGCGCACACACACACACACAAACTACATATGTAGTATATCGTTAACTTCTTTAATTAGCACACATAAACAAGTTATAAGCTATTGTAATATCGTCTTGCTCTCATACAAAACCACCATTCCGGGGCGAGGGCCTGGAGATCTATCATACAGGGCTTCCTAGTACAGACTCCAGACTCTCACTAAAAAGTGTTAACCTAGAACGACAACTACATGTATCTAATTGTAAGAAAATTATTTGTAATATGTATTTGTGAGAAAAATAAAGATATATATTATAGTATATTGTAAGGCCGAGAAAAAGAGATTATACTTTCAATGAATAAAATAAACTTACGTCTTTTAAAACACTGAATACGAGTTCTGGGATATTGTTATTAATTTCATCTTCAATCATATGTTTATCGACTGTTATCATAAAAATGTTGTTTCCAAATTCTTTTCTCCAAGTTTTGATATGCTCTTTGAGCCCTGGGAGTACTGGTGTAACAGCTGTTACAAGAACACCTTTATTTAAAGGTTGGTTCTTTAATTTCAATTTCAGTTTAGATATATCATCTTCAGAAGTAATTGATACAACAGTTGGTAAAATATGGGCTTTAGGTCCAACTTTGATTAAATCCAATAACATTTCTCCTGTATTTACAGATGTCAAAGTGCGATGTACAGATGATGTTAGCACACCAAAGTTCTCTTCGTGTATTTGGGTATGGAAATTTAATACAAATGATTCTTGATGTAATGACTCACATAGGATTTCGGAGATCTAGTGGAGCAATATAAACACAATCAATGTATTTTTATTACAAATACATACTAATTTATTTCATTATTACTTACATTCGGTTGCGTAAAAACATTTTTGGTCAGTACCAGGTCTGCTTTTGATAGTATTTGTTTGTTCTCTCGAATTTCTGATATTTCACAGTGGATAATTTTGAAGGCACTTTGATTTATAATATCTTTAAATGTGTTAAATGTTGTATCATCTGAATCATTTTTAATTTCTACAATATATATTTCATCTTTACTTATATTTTCACTCAATATCTCACTAAGTAGCATGAAGGCCATCTTCGTCTGAAAGGAAAGTCAAAAAATATATAATGTTCTACTAATCCCGAAGTATTAAAAAGGTTTCCTTGTTTTGGGTTTTGTGGCTCATGTTCATCCGTAAAATCGTAATACATATTTTATGATGATTTTACTCTCTAATCAGTCTCAAGGATTAAGTATTTTCTGTAAATAAGCAAAAATTAACAATTTTTTTGTAACAATGGCTATTAAACATTTTATACTCACATCTGTTATACCATTCTCAAAGTAAGGAATAAACTGAATGGTTTTTAACGTTATAGAATCTTGAACAAGTGGTGGCAATTTGTGGAATTTAATGTTATCCAAAGTTATTCCTCCACATCTGCAATTTTAGGATTGCCCGAATAATATGAGTTCTTTTAAAATTTGCTGCTTTAAACAAAATCTATTTTCACTTAACATTTTGAATGATTCTACTTTACATATTGCAAATACAGACTGAGCTTTCGATACACTTCTTGACCAGGGTAATACAACTTACTTGGTTAAATCATGTATTTCACTGATATATGCGTTTATAATTTTATTATCTTTGGAAGTGTGTATTTCATGTACGTGCTCATCAACATCAATACAAATCCTCCTGATATATGTTGGTTGACATACTGTACTATGAGGAACTCTTAAGGCGTTCAGTTGAAGAATGCCATCAATAAGAGCAACCCAGTTGTCGCTCCACACTAGCTGTGCTTCTGTTAGTGAAGCATTTGCTTTGTATATACTGCGGAATTCATCCCTGAATGATAATGGAGTATATAGTGTATTATAATTGTCACAAGAAAATAAATTTATGTATTATAATTCATAACAAAACTGAAAATTTATCTTTTAGTATAAACTGAGACCAAGAAAATTATCTATTTTGAGAAATTGCGGGATTGATTGTCCCACATCTTTATGGCATTGTGAATATTAAAAAAAAATAGTTTCATTATTATAGTACTTTAGTCTGTTTTTATTTTCAATACACTACACATATAGAAGTTTATTATATTTATTTAATGAACTAATTTCATACCTATATAGGTAATCCCTTTCCTCTAGAAGATCATAAACGTCTTTGGATTGAAGGTCCAAAGGCTCCGTAAATTGCATCGGTATGTCAGGTAATACAAGATCTTTAATATTTCCGATGACATGACCAGTTGCAACCTTTGAAGAGCCGTCGTTAATCTGAAGTAATGGTTGAGTTGAATTAAAACAAGATACTTGTGATATTATTGATTATTATAAGCAGTGAGAGGACTTGGTGATTTATTGGATGAAATTATAGAAACACTGAATTTATATTGAAGGTATTATACTAAAGATATGTAAATTTGAATTTCAAGGTAACATACACGTATCACCCAGGAGGTTGTATCCAATTATTTTACATATTCACATTCATTTGCGTTTTTTTTTCTATTCATTACATTACAAAATAACAAAAAACTGAGAAACACGTATTTCATTAATATTAAAAAGGAATGTTTACTCCAAATTTCAAGCAAATCGGTTGATATTTAAGAAAATTCTCGTACAAATATTATTCCCCTATTCCAACGAAACCCGAGAATTATTCGGAATAAAAAACATCGTAAATGTTAATCGGGGATATAATTAATATGTTTACAAAGTCTCATGGAAATCTGTCCGCGGGTTTTCACGTTATGTGCGTTCAAACAGGCAGACAATAATTCCAAAAAAAAATTTTCATGCTCTATCTCGATGTTTGGGTGCCCCCTATAAAATTTTTCAAAAATTATTCAATGTCCAGAAAAAAATTACTTTGAGTTTTATCATGGTATAGATACATTCAGCACCCAAAAATAAATTTGAGCGTATTCAGTGTTAATAGTCTTGGAATGAAGCATAAATTTTCAATCTCGATCTCAGCTAAAATGGAAATAAGAAGTAGCTTGTTTTGACAAACAGATGTATTGGTTATAGTCGAAATACCTCAAATTTGCCGGTGCCACGATGCAATAAAACACTCAGTCTCAATAGTCTTTGATCGTGAAGGATTGGTTGCGCGAAAAGATGTACATCTCCAAACTGGACTGACATGTTTTTCTTCTCTAGACCTAGAGACATTGCTAGTGTGTCCCAAGCTGCTACTAATGCTGCGGCGAAAGGATATACGATTCGACCTAGAAGCAGTTTTAAACAAGTTATAAATATTTTCTCTGTAAGCTAAGCTAGTCATGTCAATTATCTCTATAAACGTTATCCACCACACCTCTAATAATGTTCCCTCGCAAGTATGTGAACTCTTCATCGTGAAGTGTTACGAGATGATGTGTAGACGACGACATGCGTATCTCGCCAGATAAGTATAAGGGCAGGTTCCTGTGCAAAACAAGTTATTAAAAAGATTTCAAAATTCAATCATAACTGTATTATTAACAGTTGAGGAGTTCCCCTATCTGGATACAATCCTGAATGTAGTATCAGGTCATGCTTGTTATAAAAATGCATGGTCATTAGTGTGAAAACTTTATGCAAAATCTTCACTCCGTAGTGTAAGAGGAAGTGGGTCTAATTAAGCTTGCACGATTTGACCCGCAACAAACAAGTATACTAACATACTAATATACAAACATACACTGCTAGTTAAGTAAAAGCTTGTAATAAACAGTATGTGACAACGGGTGACGGTTGCGAAAGCATAGGGATTGTATGTGTCGTCATAGACTTGTTTAGGATAATGAACATCTATCTTGTTTCGATGACCCTTGAAAAGTTAATTTCAACACGATTAAAAAAATCACCATTTTCTTTTCTTTCATCTTTTCATGCGGCCTAATTAATTATGCGTCAACCTGGGTAATACAAGGCACTTGGTTTGTTAACTAACTATTCCATTAATATTCTATGGAGTGTGTAGAATGAGATGTTTAAAACATTATTTTGAAGATAATACCATTTTTCATCATGTGTCCAATCGACAAGATGTGACAGCGACGGAGTTTCAGTAGAGACAGGCAATTCCACTCTGGGATATAGTCTACACACTTTTGGGTTGTATCCTTCCACAAATAGGCTGAAATGTATAAAGTTTAGAAATATCCAATTTTTCAGAAAATGTTATATACTTTTGTATAAGTTTCAATAGAATATACGTTCTAGATGTAATAAAATAATTAATGTTGATGTTTACCACCCAATAGCATTGAGCAAGTGTAATGCATTGTCTGCGTGTTTGCGCTGTGTCAGCGGTATGTGACGGCAGGTAGAAGGCATTGCTCGCTTCAGGATTGCTTGTAAGAGACCATGTGGAGCAATTTCAATGAGAACAGCATTTGAAGGTACCAGTTTTAGTGATTCTTCAAAGAGCACCGGGTTCTGGAAGAATTAAATACAATTTTATATTTTTAATAGCTTCCGCGTGGCGTTAGCGTTTGCGTGGAATAGGTACTTTGGGCTAACGCTAATTTTAACCCACGACTTCGTTTCTGTCATACATGATTTTTGCGAAACTTTAACCGTTTACGCAGCGCACGCAGCGGAAACTCTCAATAGGGAAATATCCCCCGATTTTGAAACATTTTTCATTGGTGCTCTGCTCCTATTGGTCTTAGCGCGATGATATATAGCCTGTAGTCTTCCTCGATAAATGGTCTATCTAACACTGAAAGATTTTCTCAAATCAGACCAGTAAGTAGTGAGATTAGCACGTTCAAACAAACAAACATACTTTTCAGCTTTATAATATTAGTATAGATTTAACCACTCTGCTCTATATAACAAAAGCCTTACACAAAAAAAATCAATGTGTTCGTATGGTTACTGACCGACATGTTGTTGTTGTGGTACTCAGGAGACGAATACTTTGCGACATCTTCGTGCCATCTGTCTTGAGGTATCGACGTCGATATCCAACGGGCACTTCTAGCTTTAGGATTTTGAATGATCTCCCTCAATATATTTAAATGAGGTTCTCCTGGAATTGGTAGTTTCCATCAGTTTGTAAGTAATTAACACGTTCAGTACAGATTGATTATTTAATGTTGCAATTATTAAAATTTAAATAGGAATTGACTGAATATTATACAAGTTATTTAAAATTATACAAAAACATTTCAATAGGATAAAAATATATAATTTGAAAATTTGTTGTAAAAAACAGAATAAACCCAACATCCTGACATCATCGCCTGTTATCATCCCTTGGGTTCTATTGCATTGACTTATTCTAGGTAAGAAAAAACCTTAAAATGCCATCAAAAATATAATTTATGTCAAATTGTTTATTGATATTTCATGTCAACCCGTCACGGCCCACTATTGAGCACTGGTCTCTTCTCTGAATGAGAAGGTTAAGGCCATAGTCCACCACGCTGGCCGAGTGCGGATTGGCAGACTTCACACACCTTTGAGTTTTGCAAGCTCCCCGGCATGCAGGTTTCCTCACGATGTTTTCC
>DWJZ01010495.1:0-10088 GCA_018249125.1 Asbolis capucinus
AACCCAACTGTCCCACTATAGGCCATGGTACACCATAATGGCCAAGTGCGGATTGGTAGACTTTACACACCTTCGAGAACTCTATAGAATACTAGTTTACGCCCACAACTTCGCTCGATTAGAAGGTACGTTAGTAAAAAGTAGCCTATGTGATATTCCATACTTAAATCTATCCCTGTGCCGAATTTCACCCAGATCTGTTCAGAAGTTTTTGCGTGAAGAAGCAACAAACATCCCTCTATCCATCCTCATAATACTAACAAACTTTCGCATTTATAATATTAGTTGGATTCGGCGGACTTTCAGAAGGGCCATTCATCTACTGTTTGTATATGTCTCTTGGGGCCTTTACCTGCTGACTCTCCAAAAATCTTTAGAAAAATATAACGTCACATGTTTCTTTTGGTCAGCAAGCACAGATGCTATTGAGCTACTGTGACTACGAACAGGAAATTCTGAGAATTGATTGCGCGGTTAGCGGTTGGTATAGTCAGCAAAAAAATTTAAATTTTGTCAGCACTAACTTTAAGGGTGCCAAACAAAGAGACGCTTTGTCAGATGATGTCAAGTGATTACGGCCATACATAAACCATTACCAATAAGCAGTCAGACCCATTTCTTAAAGGAGGGAACACAAAGAAGGTACAGGAGAGATAGATCAAGAAGCAATGTCGAAACAACCGGGGTCAAAAATGGCTCAAACAAACCCTGGACAAACCAACGAACATAATACTCCGGTGCCTCTTGACAAACGTCTTTTCTGTTATCGTTCACGCAAAACGCAAATTCTAAAATGTATGAGAATTTAAAGTGGAAAAAAAGACGCCATATTTTTACACCAAGTGTCATTCCCACCCATTTTTGAACTAGCCTTTGCGGTGAGCGCTAACAGAAAAAACATTTGTCTCAAGGCCGAGGACAGAAGAAGAATTGGAAGTAGGATGACCAAAAGATGGGAAGAACAAAAAAGAGCAAATCATTGAAATGGTTTCTCGGAATCCTTACCTCATGAATGTGGCTCAGTACTTCTTCCTTGGTCATCTCGTCCAGTTTCGTTTCGTTTACATCCATGATTTCATCAGCTAGTTCCAGATTATCGAAGTTTCCGGCTGACGGGGATCCTGTGGGAAATATGGTTACTTCATTCAAAGTTCTTTTAATCATTTGAAAGCGTTTGTGGTGTTGTCGTCGTATTTAACCCATTGGCTCACTTGAGCATGAAGGTCTCCCCATAACTAAGGAGAACTAGGGAGTGTTCCATCACGCTGCTGTATCTGCATGCATCGTCATCCACTTTCCTCACACACCCACTGTTGCTTAACTCAGATCATTTACGACAGAGACTATAAACTTTTTAATGTTTTTTCGATAATTTTATGTTTTGTCTTTCAAAACAACCAGGAACAATATGAACCGTAAGCCGGGGTCATTATTTACCTCAACAAACCCTTAACCAACCTGAAGTAACCGGCATCTGAATAATGACACGAAACAGACTAATCAAATAATAGAGGATAGCAAGGGTCATAGGAGAAGAAGGATGACTAATAGAAAGGGAGAAAAAAGAAGAGATTTGTCTCTCTACACTGCGACGGCCCGTCACAAGGAACGGTTAATTTCAATTTAGAAGATGGAACGTTTCACCGTGGACTATACTCATAGGATTTTGATATTCAATTTAATATGTATGTATACAAATCTTTTAATATGAAAACCGTGTATCACAATGTTCGTTTGCGCTAATTTCCGAACCCGCTGATTCGATTTCAATGAAAGTTTATAGACGTCCATTGTTGGATCCAACTTAAAAGATAGGATTTTTATCTCGATTAATAATCTTTTATTTTTTTTAATTGCACACATGATCACATTTCACATCTGCCAAGTTAGGTATTTAATAATAAAAGTCTAATATTTAAAGCGTATAAAGTGACTTAAAAAGAGCTGAATTATTAACTTCGTGTCCAGTCGCAATCACTAATTTTTTAATCCTTTCGAAGCGGTCATAGACTAAAAAAATGACGTCCATAAGTCTTAACAAAACATTCATAAATAAATGAATTTTGAATTTTAATAGAATGGGTTTTGCCAAATTATCGCACCGCTAATTTATTAACTATTAAAAAACAAAATAAGATTGTAACATGTATGTATATGTGAAAAACTTCCAGCTTAGATACAGTATTAGATATTATAATGTAGTATTTAATGTTTAGTGTACATATTAACAAATTTCACGCCCATAACAGATAGTCATGTGTGCAAAATTTATGAAATCTCGTTTCCCGAATGACTAAGCTTTTCCGCAGAAATGAACGCTAGATAATGAGTTTTTGAAATGTAATACTCGTATGTGTGGAACATAAATCAATCTTAACATTAAATATTAATAAGTAATTATTGAAGTAAGATTATATCAGCAGATTAACTATGAATTTTGTATGAGGTAGAGAGAGAGAGAGGATCATTGAATCTTGAGAGGAGAGTTGAGTTGAGAGATCTGAGAATTTTAGCATTTTTGGAGGGGGAGGGGGTTCGCTTGTGGCCTTTTACCCGTCGTTTACTTAACATTCAAGATTAAAAAGTTAAAAAAAATACAAAAGGTAAGTTTAAAAAAATACAGTTCTATTGAATCTTCAGTGAACTGCCACAGACTATACAGACTAATCATGAAAAATATGAGTTAAACTTACCGTAAAGTTTGATCTTATTATCCTTCGTCTCTACAACTATAATCACGTATCCTTCGAGATCTACAGACTTCGATTTGACAGTTGTCATTTTATCAATTGCATTAATTTGCGTGGTCGGCGCGTTAAAGGTATTCATTTTGTACTTGATAACTAATTAACACAACAACTATTTAAGAGTTCCGTACAGTGAAATAAATCTATAATTTCCTCTACGTGAGAAAGTTAATTCTTTTCTTTGACTCCAGCGCTTCCGCCAACACCATTTAGGGCAGAAAGTGCGTTTCGATACGAATCGAATTCCAAACATTTTGTCAATAAAACACATAATGCAAACATCAACCCGGGGATAGCAAATCGGCCATTGTAGACCCGTACTTCCAATTCGGCAGAAATATAACTAAACACGTCAATAACCATCTATGAAACAACACATTTGGATGTATTTTATCAGACAATTTCTAACATTTCTCACAATTTTCTCCGCTTTTAAGGCGTATCAGCGGAGTTTTCATTCGTTTTCACTGTCTCATGTCACGTTTTTTCCTTTACTTTACGTTTGCACTAAGATTTTGGTGGCGGTATACGATTTTAAATTATTTAGTCGCGGCAGCATCAACCATATTATTTGTGCTATTTTTTGGTATTTTAAAACTAAGATTTAAAGGGGTTTAAGCGTGTTTGTGAGGTTGAGAACGGTCACACGTCTCGCGGGCTGGGTGGTCGCCGCGAATGGATACAGCCATCCCATTTTCGCACGATCAATAATGCTCCCTACCCAGCATCCCTACACTCCCACAGATAAACTAAGGCTACGACTGTCAGTTTAGTGAAAAATAAATAAAATTTCCAGTAAATAATAAATAACTATTTGTGTAAACTATTGTAAAAAAAACTACGAAGATATCAAAAAATATGCATAAAAGCAATAATACCGCCAGGTCCCACCGAGATTTGAACTCGGATCGCTGGATTCAAAGTCCAGAGTGCTAACCATTACACCATGGGACCGCATGTCAAGAGTGATGAAATTGAAATATACATTTGATGAGCTAAAATATGGTTTATCAAATAACTTTTTCACTTTTCATATGAAATAAATATATGATACTTATTGATATCCCACCAAAACTTTAAAGTTTTAACCTAAATCAATAGAAATACTATGCCGATCCAAACTATTTATGTTAGTAACTGTTCGCATACACAGATGTCAGCACTATAGCATATTTCGTCGGCATCATTTTAACTTATCAGCGCCATCTAGACAACGTGGCTGTGAAGTGACGGAACGTGATTTAGAAGTCCTTGAATATAATGTTATGAACGATAAATAAAATTTATCAGTAATTATAGAACATAAATATATTCATTTAATAAAATACTAATATATATTAAATTTATATAATCAAAACCTAAAAAACATTATTTTTACTTAAAGATGTCTTCCTACCAAAAAAATATTTTGCTTCAAACTTTTCATATAGTAACATTGCGTTGTATGACAGTTTGTCACTGACTTCGCTGTGGTATGGTTGTCATTTCATCCTTCTATCGAAGAACGTGATAGATGAATGGTTAATAATTAACATTACCACAGCGAAGATAACGCGTTTTACGTGATTTCGAAATCAGTACCCGTTTGTGTTTTAGCGAATAGTGGATTCCTGTTACTAAAATCAAAGGACCGCCATGATCGATGTGGGAAACAAAGATGGCGGAATAATACGGTGATCATAACTAAACGTCGAGCGGTAGTAATGTTCTGTGGTGGGCGGAGGTCGCAGCCGTGTCGCGGCGCTTGAACGAGGAAGGAGGCGATGGCGGCGCGGCCGGGGTGATGCCACCGCGGTCAGCGGCCGGCCGCGCGGCTATGGCGGCGGAGGAGGATCGTCCACCGCTCGCCCTCTTCACCGCCGTGTACGACTACGTAGCGCAGGGGGAGGACGAACTGTCGCTACGGCGTGGAGAGATCGTGGAGGTGCTGTCCAAGGATGCCAACATCTCCGGCGATGAAGGCTGGTGGACGGGGAAGATTGGGGACCGCGTGGGAATCTTCCCCGCGGTCTACGTGACAGGGGAAGATCCGTTAGCGGTGTCTTCGGTCATCGGACACGTGGACCCGCCGCGGGTATCCTTCTCCGAGCTGAGTCTGGAGGAGGTGATAGGAGTTGGTGGTTTCGGGAAAGTGTACCGGGGTTACTGGAACGATGAGGTGGTGGCGGTTAAGGCGGCGCGCCAGGACGCGAACGAGGACATCGAAATGATTAAGGACAGTGTGCTGCAAGAGGCGAAACTATTTTGGATGTTGCAGCATGAGAATATAGTGTCATTGAAAGGTGTGTGCTTGGAGGAGCCGAATCTGTGTCTGGTGATGGAGTATGCTCGCGGCGGGCCCCTGAACCGAGTGCTCTCTGGCCGCAAGATACGACCCGGTATCCTGGTGGACTGGGCTATCCAGGTGGCGCGCGGCATGGCCTATCTTCATGTCGATGCGCCCATCTCCCTCATACATCGCGATCTCAAAAGCTCAAATGGTATGTATTTATCAAATTTTTTTACATTTTCATGGTTATTCTGTTTAACCTTGCTTAAATTTATGAATGATGCTTGCAATTTCAGCTCATTATCTTTGTATATACTTTTTGGTGGTACCTACTTCGTTCCTACTCACAAAAAAAAATTATATTTTAGCTATAGCCAAGTTATAGTTCAGTATTACTAGTGGAATACACAGGCCTTTTGGCTAAGGCTGTCTAAATACCTTGCCTTAAAAACATAATCCTTAAATCATATGAAGTGTTCTGGCTACTTGCCAGTGCATCGTAATGTTGGTATGCATACTGATGAATAAAAAACCTTGTTACTTTCCTCTATTTTCTAAATTGCCTTTTTTTATCTTATCTGTAGTAGCTATTGAGCTATTAGAGTGTTAGTGTGAACCTGTCATAGGATTTATATTTCTCCTCATTGCTGAAGAGAGCTGTGCAGGTGATTGGACAAGCAACATAGGTCTGGATTAGAGGTCCATTTAAACATTTGAAATTATGCCACCCAAACTCCTTGCAACTAAAAAATTGATGCCTTTTAGTGACAACAAAATTGTCACTAGTATTTAATTATGACTACATCTGAGTAAGTCCCAATATCGATGCTGATGTACCTTACATATGAAGATTGTAATAAAACAGCAAAAAAGTAAGACAACAGTTAAAAAAGGAATCATCAAAATCACCAACCACATACCTTACCAATACACTAAAAACAATCGGAGCGAGAAGAACACATAAAAAATAAATGTACAATTGAATGAGGAACTTTCTTTTCCAAAGACTTGATAGAAATCACTTCCTCAATAACAGAAAGAATCTTAATTACTCAAATTTGTTAATGATTCATTAATACAGCTGTAAATGGTTGCTTAAATTGCATATTAGTATAGATTTTGTATATGTATAAGCAATTTATTTTGTCATTATCGACTCATGAGTGCTCAGTCATGTTATTTTTTTTTATTGAGGTCATTACCCTTTTAGATCATGTGGAGTTGACCCAATTCCACTAGTATCCTTGAAAGTCTTTATCAGAAAGGTTACTTTACATACCTGTAAGATTTGTGATAGAAAATCATAAATTCCTAACTGATAACAATTATTTCAAGTGCTGATAACATATCTTGATTTAGCATTATGTTAAATAGTTCTAGCTAACCTATATTTGATGTGGCAAAAGTATTAAAATTGCTTTTTATTTTCAATGTCCACCCCTACGCATTGGTTTTGCTGTACATGGTGTCATATCTCTAATCCCCTTGGCTAAACCAAGCAGTACTTGTTTTTATAGTAGACATGCAGGATATTGTTAAAAAAAAAACCAAAATTAATAGAAATAAAAACTTACCATCAATAACTTTAGGCATATGTTTCCAAAAGGGCATGTAATAAGTTGGTATAAAAACAACTGCTCATGTTCTGTAAGAGCACTAGAAAAGAATCAGTACAACACACCTACAAAATTATACGAATATGAATTGGTGCTTTCCACGAACTCATTACTGGATTTCCCATTCACAAATTTGTTACCTGTTTAATTTGAATTCAACTAATTTTATGTATTTGTGTTTAAAATTGCCATGTATTTATATGAATGACTTAATTCTAGTTGTAGTAATGTCCTGATTTGCTTGCGTTCAATGCTCTATTTTAAATTAGTTATAACTAATTATGAGTTAAAACATAGTTTCATACAAACAAAAGTCATTTATGGATGCAATGTAAATAATGGCCTTTTTCCAAATATTCTTGCTAATGCTACATTGATTATTTGAAACGGTGTGCTAAGTTATAATACATGGTTTGCAACAAATTTGAGATTAATGTAGCCATATCATCAAAGTGCTAATTTCAGATTATGAACCTGATACTAACTTTAATCTGTTACTAAAATTTGCAGTCATAAAGGCACAGAGAACGACACAGTAAAATTCTAAACATCTTTGTAATGGTTTACTTTGTTTTATATTATACCAGCTTTTTCCTGTAATTACACCTGTGTGGTTTAAACTCTCATCTTCAACGATTCCCCCCTCCGTTGTATATTTCTTACAGACGGAGTATTCTCTAAGACTCCTCGGTATGAAGGACAACTCAAGCTCAGTAGTGGGCTAGCGACAGGTTGAAGCCTTGTCTGGTAATAAATGTAGTACATTTAAAAATGAATATTTTGTTATATTATATACATATATAATAATTTATTAGATTAATGAAAATCTTATCAAAAATCTCAACCAGTTAAATGCAGCATTTAACAGCAGTTCATTAAGAGATATCAATTGATATAGAATTTGAATAGTTTTAAACGCTACCAGTTACTAAGGTGCTTAGCTGCTCCTTATCAACAATATCTGGTATGGCCCTTATGCAAGCATACAGTATTGTTTCGCCCACTAGAGCTTTTAATATTAGTACGCCCACACTGATTTTGTATCGATTGGAATTTTTTATTTGCTAATGTTCGTTTTGAAAGAACTAATTGATGGTTTAATTTATATATATAAACTAGTCTCCGCTCGTGGCTTCGCCCGCGTGGCCTGTTGAAACTGTAACATAGGACATTAGTTGTATATAAATCTGTTAAAACAATCTCCTCATTTCTCCTGGTCACCTTATCCATGTCATTTTTAGGTTTACTAATACTTCTCTTACGCTACATGTACAAGTACATGTACAAGTACAAGTATATCATATTTTAAAAACTCGCTTTCAATTATGAAATATCAAAAAACTTAGCCTATGCCCTAGTCCATGTGTTATTTCAGATTATAATCTTTCATTGTGCCAAATTTCATCCGGATCGGTTCATTAGCGCAAGTAACAAACATCCATCCACCGACCTATCCATCGTCAAAAACTTTCGCATTAATAAAATTCGTAGTACTAGGATTAATAGAAGTTACTAATAAGCATACTGATATTTAATAAATTATACATCGTTAACGAACATTTACGTAACAAGCGTGTTAAACCGTGTTGTTTTGTTATACGGTTGCTGGTATGCATAAAATACAATCGGTAGCACCCTTTCGCTTCCGCCCCCGTCAGTTCCCACTGTGAATCAATCAGCTGAAAGCCTCCGTCTTCCCACTAGCTACCACCCGGGGATGTAGATCAATCTCGTTTCGTTGTTGCATAGTTGGGAAATTAGTAAACGAAAATTCTGTTGCGTTCCTATCTTATATCTACTTAGAAAGGAAGAAAGAAGCAAATCAGATCCTATCGTACTAAAATATTATAAATTCAAATGTTTATGAGAATAAATGGATAATTATAAATATCTAAGGCCGATCCTTAGGCACACACGACCATCTGCCAGCCCACCAACTAACCATTTTTGCTTGTACTGTGGTGATCAGACAACAAATAAACATACATATTTTATATTTTTAAATATATATTTATATGAATGTTTTTCATTACACCCAGGTACAGAATAAACATTCCTGTTCATCACAGAAATGTTTATTATGGGTGGAGTCCAACCCACGTCCTCCAGCCTAGCAGTCAGGTCCACTAGTACTCCTAGATCTACTCAATAGAATAGAATTGAACTACACAATAGATCAACGGGATGATGTTTGTTAGTATTTAGCCCAAAAAGTATTTTTTGTGTTGGTTTTTTTAATAAGTTTTAGAATATATTGGACGAAATGGAAAATTAAGAAATTTTCGCTTTTCCATGTGACATTGAAAAACTTTAATTATAATTAATAGGTAAATAACATCGCTGCACTCATAGTCGTTAATGGTTACGTAAATAAAAATCGGTCCAGTAGTTTGGTGAAAAGGCTACAGACCTAGATACTTTCGTAATTTTGTTTTTTTTTTAATAAATCTTATTTGGACATTGGAACATCTTTGTACAACTCACACTCGGCCATCTGACCCCAAACTAAGCGTTAGCTTGTACTATGGTGCTCAGACAACTGATAAACATACATATATGTTTTTAAATCATACTTATATAGATATTTTAACATTCAAACACACAGAACAAACATTCCTGCTCATCACAGAAAAGTTAGACCTGGGTGGGAACCGAACCCACGACCTTTGGTGTACCAGTGAGGTTCACTAACCAACCTGCCTGTCGTTATATCGTAATTATATTATTAATAAGGATTCTGATCCAGACCAAGAAACTTTGACCTCTTTAAAGTTCAAACGGAGAGAGACCGCCGACGACAGATGGCGAATTTAATTATATGCGACCCACGAGCGGAGTGTCCGCGAAATGTAATGTTCAGCGTATTTTGTTAAATTAACGTTAATTCTCTTGTCCATTTTTGGGTAAAAGTACCACGTACTGGACGTTTCGACAACGGAATTACTCCGGCCTGCTCGGCTTCGCTGTGTCGTTTAGTGACGAGCGGAGAGGTTTGATGCAACCAATGAAATACATTGTGTAAGGTTTTAAACATATCGCACTCTCTGCACCTTTATCTTCACTGATGTTAAAAATGTGAAAGTAACTGAGGTTAGGGCTTTTATTTCACATCTAAACCACTGAACCGATTTTGATTAAACTTGTTATTGAAGCAGTAAAGAGAATCGTGTTGGATCGATGCAACGACGACAAATCAATCCGAAAGTCGTTCATCAACAATATGTCTACTGTATTCCGATCCTATAGAATTAAAGTTCTATTGAAGCACAGTTATTATAAATGTGAATACCAAATTCCGGCTGCACTGCAATCGGACGCCTTTTAAGCTTGAGCGACTTTGAATCTGAATTGAATTGAATTGAAGCTACCGAACGAATCTGAACGAAATTTGTCATAAAAATAGATTACACTCTGGAATAATGCACAGTCTACTTTTTATCAACGTAATTACCACGC
>DWJZ01010496.1:0-10088 GCA_018249125.1 Asbolis capucinus
GACTTACACGACGCAAATTAGCGTTTCTTAATCCTCTCAACGACGTGAAACGTCTGTGGCCCTCATGTACGAAAAAGTTGCGAACCATGACCAAGTAGATACCTAACCAATATGACACACGACAATTTTTTGGGCATTTCATGGATCAAAAAAAACATTTTGCACTCCGAAAAGTGAAATAGGTATTAGGTATATAACACGAGTACGTGCAAAGCAAAGTAAAATCAAAATTATTTGATGGCACGCCTATCTCATTACACATTTCTTTAGAGAAAATTGCACATTGATTAAGGCATAATATAAGGTCAATTGGTCTAATGTTTTCCAGAAACAATTCCTCCTAGAAACGATATCGGTCCCTACAGCCTATTCACATAAGCATAAAATTTTAATAATGTGTTTATTATGTAAAATAATAGTTTGTACCCAAACAACGGGTACATTTACATGTTATTTTGTTTAATTTTATACAAACTAAATAAAACTAATATAATTCTCGCAAAAATAATATAAATGTCATAATTTGTGGGTAGATGAATGTTCCAAATACAAATTTATTTATTTGCCTGAAAGGGTGTACGTGGCGTTAACTGGAGAAGGCCTATGTCCAACAGTGGACAAAGGATGGATGGATGGGATACGTGGATTAGTTTAGTCCACCATATTCTGCCTACAATTTCACGCAAACACTGTTTCTCTTTCACGTGTAATTCACTGGACCGATTTTGATGAAAATTGGTTCGAACGAAGGCTAATTAAGAAAGAAGGTTACTTTTTATCGCGACAAAAGTTATTTTCGCATTTATAATATTACCAGAAACTGTCCTCGCTTCGCTTCGAAAGAATCAGTTACCAGAAAAAAGTAGTTATTGTGACATCATTGTAACAGTTACACATATGGTAACAAGGATTTATTTGTAGAAATCATCATTGCAATCACTGGCCCACTAATGGGCTCGGATCTCCACTCACAATGCGGTACCACATAGCCCACATACCACATGTCGACATAGCCCACTTGAGAACTTTATGGAGAACTGAGGAGTCCAGGTTTCCTCAAGAAATTGATCACCGTAGCAAGTGATAATCAACTTCTGACGTACATTTGGTCCGATGATCTCCCGTCCGAGATCAACGATAAAACCTCCAACCTATTCCGAGTTATAATTATAGAATTAATACGCAACAGAAACCTTATCCTGTTTGATACGCCCCACAGATAACATACGCAGAGACCAGATGGGGGGCGTCACAGATAATCGATTCCAGGAATTGTAAATAAACAAACGTAATTGTCTATGATACAATGGAAATGGCCAAGCATGTTTGTTTATTATATTTATTATTTAACTGTATATGTTTATTCCAAGAATAGGTTGTGGAATCGGTCTGTTTGTTGGTAACTCTGCATGCGAAGTAAGTCAGATGATTAAAATTGAAGTGAGACTCAATATTTGCAATAGACAAGAACAATGTAGTTTAGTCTGTGACGGAACTGAGAACTGTAATCTGTGGACGTCTCACTTGACGTTAGTAAACGTCAAGATCGCTTGGACGTATAATTAGGGACAGCAGATAGAGTATAGTTGACAGATGTCAAATTGGCGCGCTCAAAACGATTGATGAGATCTCAAGGATGTTTGCATACTCGAAGAGTTCTTCGTATGAACCATGGGCTACTGCAACTGTGTAACGCGACGAATATATAAATATATATAATATAGTATATATGAGCATATTAGTTTAGCATCATTGTCTTCAAAATGCATATAAAATGTGGTATTCATATTTATTTTTGGTTTCATTGTTTGGCGGCCATGAGATTTAAAAGAAATAGTAAATAGATAAGTTGACCAAGAAAATCTAAAATGTGTCTTTAATTCATAAAATACTAAATATTCGTAAATTTCAAAATTACGTAACTTTTAAATACAGTAGGTACCTTTTCATATTAGACCTATATTATTTTTATTTCTTGTAAAATAAGTCGGCAGGTAGGTAGAGGGTTATCAAAGCGAAGCAAAAGCGAGTTACTAGTATTTCATTAGCCATAACATCTGCTACCTACTGCCATATAAAAGAACGGATTCATGAGACCTTTCTAAGATTTTTTTCCAATCTAATAGTTCCATGCCATTTATGGAATTGGAAATCTATTCGGTTATCTATTCGGAATAGTCGCTGCCGTTACCTTCGTGAGTTATTGAGATAGATTGGGCGATAGGTAAGGTAGTGAAATACAAAACTGTTATATATCGAGTCGTTAGGTAAAATAGTAGTGAGCGGTATTAAAATACAATTCCTTGAAATAGCGCTCACAATAAAACATAGTAAGGAATTGTTATCGAGACGTTACGAATTACGTATACATTTTAATTGTTTTTAATTTTAGAATGTTCTGCTAATGCTAAGCAAGCTATTGGTTCCGCAAACGAAATTTTAGATATCAATTGAATGTAGAAGAATACTGCAAAGTAATGATTTGCAGTCTGTCGACGACGGATGTCACCGCCATCTGCCGCTGACATTGATTTAGGTCGCTGACGTCCGTCGCTTGCGATCTGCTGAATCTATGAACGAACGGAATAAACGAGCAGAGCGAGAGGAGTGGCTTTTAATCTTTTGTCCCTTTCTAACATTGTAACCACATGAGATCAATAAAATCATGGATACATTTACATTTTATTACTAAATAATAATATACCGAATAAATAAACTTTTATTTTTATAGTCCGAGTGACTAGGGCTCCTTATGTCGCAAAAGTTATGAAAAACACAATTGCCGTTTCCATACAAACATTCACGTGTCAAAAATATCTACCCCGAAATACATATATACATATGCCAGTTTCAGGTAGCTATAAAAATACTTGCAAAGCGAAGGATCTCGGATTCGATATATATGTATATATATATATATATATGTTTATTTGTTTATCCTTTATGGACGACTCTGAAATGGTAGGAGTTCTGATGTCTTTAGCAACTTAGTTCAAAATTCTCTGAAATAGGTTTTGGTACCAAAATTACATCGATGGGGCACTTGGTTGATGACTTGATTCGTAGCAACGCACGCCATGTGCTAGTAGTCAAGGTAGTAAGTAGTAATCAAGTAGTCAAGGGTTTAAAAATCGTTGACCTTGACTTTGAACGTTGATACTTCGAAAAGTTAATAGTAAGCATTACTTTAGAATTCGAGAATGAAGGGATCTTAAAAACTTTAAATATCAAGTTCAAAGGTTTACAAATTTATCTTTTAAATTCTTATTTATTAAACTTGTTGATATTTGGATTAAGTTACAAGCGAAGTTTTTGGAATAAGAAATTATAAAGTTAATATAGTTTGCTAATAGAATCGGCCAAGCGTGAATAGGGACAAGAAGCGTTCGGTATCTCCGTGCAATATATATTGGGAAAAAAAATCTTGAACGGAGTAATGATTTAATTTTATATGCAATTATTATTTTAAGTTTAAATACATACAAGTATATGGTTTATAATGTCACGAATATAATAATTGTTGGTTAAATGGGAACGATTGGCGTGGCAAGCCGTTTATGTTGACCACGCAGACATTATCATATAAAATCCTTACATTTTTATAGTAGTAGTACAGTATGTACTCAACATAATCTGTAAAATTTCAAGTGTCTACCTATTACGGTTTAAGACATGGCGACAAAGCCTCAGGAATAGGTTTCGGTATCCTTATTTTGGGTACAGGAGTCTATTAAGATTTTTCAACCTCCAGATGAAAGAGTTCGTTCATAACCTGGCGGCTTGTTTCGATTCTAAATGAAGTGCGGTCTGTAGGAGGATGGGTGACCGCTAGAGACAAATAATCTTAACACTTTCTCTTTTCTTAAACGCTTCCGTGTTTCGTAGGACACGTAAATTGGTCGGATACGATTGTTATCTTTAGATAATACTCAATACTCCATGTCGAGGGTCTACGAGCGGCATAAAAGCTTTCGAGACTTGGGTTGGCGACTGACCTCTCCAACATTGCATTGGAGCAGCGTGGTGAACGCCTCCTCAATATGTACAGAGTGCTCAGTAGTGTGTCATCATTGGGTTGAAACCAACCTCCAAATTAACTTGATTCTCCCACAAGACACGGCATTGTAATTAATGTATATAAGTGAATATTAAGGAATATTGTCAATTAGTTACAGCGTTTAATAAGCTCGGAGCGGCTTTATACTGTCGGATTTCATATAAGGGAGTCATGGAATTAACAATTTTGTACTGAGTTTGATGTTGCTTAAAGTACTTATTATATTACTAGCTGTGCCTGCAGCTTTGCTTACACACATACATTGTTTTTTATTACCAATGAACTAAGAATCCCATATAAACGTTCATCCTGTATCTCTAGGGAACTCTGATATAATTAGGTATGAAAAGTTTCCTAAGTGATAAGAATTTCTCGAGTTTTAAAGTAATTAAAAAATAAATACTACTTATACTGAGAAGCATTTTAGCACAAAATTTCACCCCCTTTTTCTATTCTTTATAGGATGAAATTAAAGAAACGCTGAATTTACATATATTGAAGGTATTATGTTAAGGATATGTAAATTTCAAATTCAAGGTAAACATATACACGTATCACGCAGGAGCTTGTATTGAAAATTTCAAAATATTCACATTATTTTGCCTATTTTTTCTTTTCATAACAAAATATCAAAAAGCTAAGAAACACATACTATTTCATAGTTAAATAAGGCAATGCGTGACAGACAGACAATAATTCCAAAAAATATACATATTTTCATGCTCTATCTCGTTATTAAAAAAAAAGTGGTTACGAATTGCAAAACTCAAAGGTATGTGAAGTCTACCAAACCGCACTTGGCCTGTGTGGGGGACTATGGCCTTAACCTACTCATTCAGAGAAGAGACCCATGCTCAATATTGGGCCGTGATAGGTTGAAATGATGATCTCGATGTTAGAGTTCCCCCTTACAATTTATTGTTTTATATATTCAATGTACAAGAAAAAAGCACTTTGGGCTTTATTATAGTATATAAGAAAAAAATATATATTTACTTATCAACATATCCACAATCCTACATATACATAGTCCTACTAATATTATAAATGTGAAAGGTTGTGCAGATGATTGGCTGTTTGTCATTCCTTCACCCGCTAGCCGTTTAACGGATTAAGATGAAAATTGGCACACAGATAGACGTCATCCAGGAAAAAACATAGGATAGATTTATCCCGATTTTGGGTACTCCTGCAATAATGCACGTATATGTTTGTAACTAAATCACTGGTCCAACGGGCTGGAATAAAATTTAACGCAGAGATAGATTAAAGCCTAGAATTGCAAGGCTAATTATGTATCAACACATGAAGCACACGAAGCCGCATGCAGCAATTAGTTACATTATATAATAAGTTGAAAATTTAAAAGGCTAACGAAGCCGCATGCAGCAATTAGTTACATAATATAATAAGTTGAAAATTTAAAAGGCTATCTACCAGTCTGACATAATTTATATGAATAAAAAAACTGAAGTTTAACATGCCATAGATGCGCTGAAGTAATAGTTTTCCGATCTCTTAAATAAGTTATTCTAAAAGTAAATTGTGTCTTCGAACATGAAAATGTAGCGAGAAAATGTAACTAGAAAGGGAAAGAGAAATAATATGTCGTCCCGAAGTACGATCCCTTATATCATATTTCCTCTGCAACCGGAGCTATAGAACAAACTGCGACACATCCGTAAAACAAACATCGACTATTACATAAAATATCTAACGCATACGAACCAGACACTTAAAAACTTTTTCTATATCTCTTCCGTAACTGAGAACAACTCCGGATATATCAGTTGAACGAGAATTAAACTTTTGAGATTCCAGCATATTAATGGGTTCATTCATTAAAGTTTACTCATCACATTATAAGCGGAGAACCGAGCTCATAATATTTATAGGCGAATGGAATGGGTTAAGAAAAACCCTGTGCAAATATTTATTCTCGCACTTATATACTATCAGTGGGCCGGTCTAGAATACCAACTCTTACCTGGCAGAGGCCAGGGTGTCATAGGAGGTGAACATCTGATGAGAAAATAAATGATTATTACCATTAAGATTCTTGTCGGAACACACAAGAGGCCGGTTCCGTTGATACTTATCAAGAGAGCGATTTTGTTCAAAAGTTTACTGTCCATTTACGTCAATGTCAAAATGACATATGTCATATTTTCACATGCAAAACATTGCCATTATCATATTCCGAAGCTCCAATAAACCTTAGATAAACAATGGCAATCAGATGCTAAAAATATGGTAGGGTATTGAAAATAACAATCTGTATACTAAGTTAAGACGTTCATTCTTACAATTAACAACAATTCACAAATAAAATAACAAAAGATTAGCGGGATTAATTAATATTAAAACTGTTGTTGAACTGATAGCGCTCAAGGCAGAATTAATAAAGCCGCCTGCGATCCTCGTTGATATACAATCCATTCAGTTTAACGTTTATTATGTTAGTTCCGGCGATTTTCATAGATGGCGGGTAAATAACAAAAAATGGTGAAGACTTCTGCCACGCTAATAAAGAATTACTAGCACCCATGGCTAGTGTTAGATAAAATGTTATGTTGTGAACATCTTGCCAGTTCGAAAAGGCGCGGTTTTCCTTGTCGTTTATTATGCGTACTACAGAGGATTGGAATAACTTGGCTGCGTCGGTGTACACGCCCACGTATGATATAGGAGTCTTCAAGAGTAAATAGGCAGTTACTAAGTTATTGCCCCCAACACCTTAGACATCATCGCCACTTTCTATCAGGTGGGATCGTGGGATTAACTTATTCTAAGTAAAAAAAAGAGTTTCGTACACTAAAATGTACATAATCGCTTTTAGCTTGAGTTATGAATAAATTAGAAGAAATCTATGGGTGTGTTCTTACAGTTACAGGGAGCACTACTTATAGCGTAAACTTGTCATTAAAAGGTAAGTCATTAGTCCAGGTAAGTCAGCCGCCAAGTCTTGTCGGATTGAAATATTGCATAATAAACATAATATTATTAAAATTTAGAAAGATAAGTTAAAAAAAAGAACTAGTTCAACAGACTAGAAAATTATCATCCTGTTATAAGAACCCATCGTCATACGCTACCTTGAAGTAAAAAGTCGTAATAGCCAAAAATATTACTTTACAGGACGAGCAAAGAACAAAATAAAAAAAAAACTTGTTAGTATTTTTTCTTTCTTATAGGTATATTGACCCTATTAACTGACATAAGTTTTTTAATGCTCTTTGCTATGGAACACCTTATTTTATTGACAGTATCTTTGTTTACGCCCTATTTTTTTGAAATGGTTTATACACCCCATCCTTATTTGAGTTGTTACAATTTATAAAGTCGTAACTTACACTAAGTCTTTGTTAATTTATTTTTTGGTTCTTACACCACACATTCCAACAAACACTGTTTAGGGGTGAAGTTATCTGGGCCGTATAAAACATTTTTTTTGTGAATTTGCAAGTCACACAGACCAATCTATAGAGCGAAAAATTCTGAGTTAGATTGCATTCATAACTCATTTTCGTTAAATTGGTTTATATGACTTTTCTACCCCAAATTATCGATAAGAACTTCTTTGGCATAAGTCATATAGTTTGACATTTGTATTTCATTGATTAAAAAGGGAATGTTACTATGTCGTATTTTTTCTGAATCATCGAATTATTTTTGACCTTTAATTCTATAATTTCTCGAGTTTAAAAACAGCCAATGAGATTCCGACTTATTACCGACTCTACTCAATTTCATGAATGATTAACGGATTTATGTAATATTTTCCTTGCCAACGGCTGTTATAATCCGGCTTAAGGGGAAAGTTTATCAGCAATTCGGGAATTTTAAAAGTTCATTACTCATCCTTATTTTGGTCACGCTCGATAGAAGACCCCGTACTCGTACTTAGTTTATTGGGGTGAAAGTGGAAAGCTTCAACCCTTTGTGTTTTGTTATATTGTGCCTATTTTATAAGTAACAAAATATGGACTAAACATGTCATATTCCTTTTGTCCCAGGTTCATCATCTCAACCCAACACGGCACAATATTGGGCACGGGATTCTTCTCTGAATGAGAAGGTTAAGGCCATAGTCCACCACGCTGGCCACTCGATCAGCTGCCCGGGGGGCTTTATTGGGTAGAGATCCTACATAAACCGAATCTTCTAGGTCCCCCTCTAAAACAAAAAAATAATTGCGAATCGGTAGACTTCACACTCTTTCGAGAACTTTATGGAGAAGTCTTCGAAGTGCAGGTGTCCTCACAATATTTTCTTCCAGTGAAAGTGATAATTAACTTATAAAACGTACATAACTTTGAGAGTGGAAGGTGCGCGCCGCAGGCCAACCAGCTCAACAATGAAGCCGTTAAGCAAACACTGTTTACGTTCGACTAATCAAGGTTTCACTTTTAAAAACATACTATTTCGTATTATTTTCGGAATTACTGCAAAGATCTAGAAGTGTTCTACAGCTTAGCCATCTGTTTTTCTCCGTTTGTAACAAAGGTTATTGATTTAGTTGAATGCACCATTGGATTTAGTTATAATGTATTTAACCAGGTGGCGGTACTGATCTAGTTCAGGATAATGCGGTCAGCACAATTGAAAACTTTTTAAAACTTTTTTGCGGTGTTTGTTGCCAAGTCACGTGCACGAAGAAGTCGTTAGTGTCGTGATATATTACCTAAGAAATTGAAACAAATGTAAAGTTGACAGGCTCATTTGTCATTAGTGTCAGACACTATCTGTCAGCTGTCAACAGTTTCTCCCGCTACCGCAGTCTTGACGTGACCATGACCCATGCAACTGGGTCAAAATATCGGTATAGATAATAAAAATTGTGAGTAACCGGTTAAAAGTTTTATAAATATTCACTGTCCATGATAATGAAAGATTAAAATAAATTGAAAACTTAGCATACTACAGCCGGTTTAAGTAAATTAACGGGTTGAAATGATTAAAATAAAACCTCAGTAACAATGAAACGGTTCTATGAGGACATATTTTATTAAAAAATGCAATTTACCTGTACGGCCAAGTTTTGTCAAAGCTTTTAAAAAAATCAGAGTTTTATTTAATATATTTCTATAATATTAAATATACAAACATATTAAACATACAAAAATTATAATAAAAATATTGATATATTTTAATAAATATTTTCGCTAAGCAAGCTATTGGTTTCTAAGAGGAAATCATTTATATAAATTTCAATTTGAATTCAATGGGACATTTACAATTTACGACCGAAATAAATATAAATGCATGTAGGAAACCTGTAACTGATCGCTATTTGTAAAGTTTTTCTGGATGGGGACCCACGACCTTCGGCCCAGCAATCAGACTCACTAACCACTAGACCAACAGGCCAGTCAAGGTGATGCGAGGGTATTTGTAGATAATAGATTAAAGCATTTGCTATTAATACATCTAGTGGCCGTTGTCATAATTTCATATTGAACTTATTAATTCTGATGCCAAATAATCTGGCCTGTTGCCAGAGATTGATTCGTTTACTACATAGCTGTAAAATTATGAACATAACACAGATTTTTTCTAATTAGCGCAATAAAAATAAAAGTAACAATATATTGTTTATTTTATGGGTTTGTAATATTAATAACATGGAATAAATCTTTCCTTATAAGTGATGAGATATAAAGGTCCACCACGCTGTGCTATTTTGTGATGGTATTTAGATGGTGTTAGTAAAACTTTTGATATTTTATATTGTTTCAAACTCTCCATTTTTGCTCATAAGTAAGATAACATGAATAATTAAAACTTAATTTGGCACTGAAAGAATTTGATAGGTCAGTTCAATAATTGATCAGAGGTGCTGTGAAGCGGGATGGTTAATTTCGTATCGGCACAGTCGGGCGACAGATAATAGTAAAATTCAATTTGGGCTTTTGCGATGCTTAACAAATATTTGTGGACATTACAGACGAGTCCTGTTAATATTATAAATGTCAAAGTTTGTAAGGATGGATGGATGTTTGTTCCTCTTTTACGCAAAACCTATTGATCG
>DWJZ01010497.1:0-10087 GCA_018249125.1 Asbolis capucinus
AATCCGAGGAAACATTATTATGGCTATCCTTACGTTGTGTTTGAGATGTGGTCGGCCGCTAGGTTTCGGTGTCGCTGATGGTTGCGTTATGGTTGCGATGTTGTCGGTATCACACAAGCGGTCGATAACGACTGCAAAATGTGGTGCATGTGAATAGTTATATTCATATTCAGTACAAAATATATGCCCGACCACGTGGTGTGGTTGTGGTGTTGTTGTGGTACGTGTGGGAAGGCCCTTATAGTCCCCGATATTGAGTTATATTATAGTATAGATAGTTACAAACCAGTCGTAGCCGTACTTATATCACAGCAGTATGTAGATACCGGAACAATCTCAATGTTCATTGCTATGAAAACCACAAATATCGCCCCCCAATCGAAATGTGATCTCTGTATCTACACAAATAAAGCTCACATAAGCACTTGATCGTGTTTCCATTGTTCACCGGCACGACAAAACCGGCTCGGTTGTCGTACTGTTCTAGCCACAAATTTAGACAGACTTGATCAGAAAGCAAAGCTTAAACGAGTATAAATAAGTTTTGGGGCAATTAAATTTTAAACGTGACAAAAATACACTCTCCTTTCGGTACCACCGCGGCACCGGGCTGTTTTAACATACTTTAAATAGGTATAATACATAAATAATAGTGAATACGTATATAACCATGTGTCAATGTTTAATATTTATACATTTTTGAGGTACTCTATTCATGCTCAAGCCTAATATGAATAGACATATAGCATAATATATTTTAAATTACCAATTTTTCGTATTGTACCAAACTTTGATGTGAATTTGACGTTTTTTGGCAAACATGTGTGAATGGAAAATATAATTTAAAACAAAAGAATGAGTATTAATATCAAATGACCCCCAAAGTTCCTTTTTAACCTCTTTAGGCGATGAGTTTTGATAAGGTATAAAACACTTCTGCCATCAATTTCTGTTAAAGAATGTTCATGCAAAATTTTAAGCACATTGGACCAAGGAATCACGTTATCCCATACAAACTTTGCTCCGGTTTTTTCCCCCTTTAGGGGTAGAATTTAATAAACTCCGTTCTTATCGGATGCCTACGTCATACAAAGAACATATCGGATGCCTACGTCATACACACCCTCCAAATTTCAAGTCTATACGATCAGCAGTTTAGGCTGTGCGTTGATCTCCCAGTCAATGATTCAGCACAAAGCATTTTATATACATATATAGATTGACAAGTAAATCATTTACAGCGTGGAGGTAAGTAACGTCGATTGGTCGGTTTATCGTAGGCGCGGAGCCTAGTAGGCTATGTAGCCGATCCGAGAGCAATCTTCTGGAAATTTACATGGCTTGTCACTGCTTGGTGGTAGAGCTTTGCTTAAGAATTTATTATTGTATCGGGATTATTACCTTCCACAGTGGAGTAACGGAAGATCGAAATAATTTATTAACCTTTGCTCGTGACTACGTCCGCAAACAGTACGTGAAATAATTTTCTGCCGTTTCCTCCCTACACTGGTCAAAATCTCAGTAACGCTAGAACAAATATCTATTTACTCTTATTTGATATTAAATACATAAATGATAAATACTCTTTGAAAATGACGAATACTCGACGTACACACAAAGTTTCCTAGCCTATTTTAACGTCTATAAATCTTTTTTCACAATGAAATGTGGCCTGTTTCTTTATTGATTTTAGTCTATCTGAGTATGAACTTTCGCCAAAATCGGTTCAGTATTAACAGACGGAACAGTTACTTTTGCATAATTATTATTATTAGTCGGAGAATTCAACCACGATGCGTCATGCCGTGCCGTGCCGGCAATACGTGAACAGTGGAGACGTGCGTTCACCCTGTAACAGTGAACGTGTATCCCATCCATTTGGAGCGCTACGCTCTCAGCGTGAAACCCATTTCCAATTGTATCCCCGACTATTCCCTGTTGCTGTGCGATGAACCTCGAATATTACGAGAGATACGACTTTATTCACCGACGTACTGAGGGATGTATTTGGAATCCGGATATGGATACAATTATATGAAAGATATTCTTGCGGTTTAGTTACAGTTTCGGATATTGAGAAAGACAAGTAGAGAATTACTCTTCTTCTTCCCATTCATTCCCCTTCCCATTCTTCTTTGGTCACCCAAACTGTAGCAGTACGTACCGAAGGATGAGTACGAAGTACTGAGAATGTATTTTGAATCCGGATTTGGATACGAATAATATTATAGCGGTTTTAGACACTGTTTTGGATATAGACAGAGACAGATAGAGCAGTTCTCTTCATCTTCCCGTTTATTCCTCTTTATCTCTGCGACCTTCAGTCATCTTCTGACCAATTTTCTGCTCTTCTCTTGGAGCGGTGTGTCGTTATTGTGTCTGAGACCATTAATAGCTGTCGTTATTGATTCCGTTTGTTTCAACGATATACCGATTTACATAGTTCTTTTTCTTCCTAGCGCGTGCCTATTGCGTACTTTCTGGCAGGCAACGCGTTAGTGACAACCTAATTTGGTTTTGTTAATGTCCACAGGTGATTACTTACCATCAGATACTCGTCCAGTCATTTGCATGTTAATTTTAAAAAAGCTTTTATCGAAAATTATTCGTAACTTTTACGTCAAATCTCACTATGATACGAAGAGAATTTAGTTTCAGATATCCGAGAGCGTCGGTTACAGTTCCAAAGCATCGTAACATCCCTAGTTCTGAGCAAACAATTTTCTGCATTTCAGAAATCTGACACTCGAAATAATAAACTTAGGAGTTTGTTTTCAAATATTTTTCCATGGCTTGATGATTCCTATCTAACGATAGTAATTATAATCGCTAGAAAAACGCGCTACACTATGAAAATACTAGTCTCTGCTCGCGATTTTGCCTGCGTGGTAGATACGCTGATATAAAGTAACCTGTGTTATTCTAGACTATATTCTATCTCTGTGCCTAATTTCACCCAGATCGGTTCAATAGTTTTTGCGTGAAAGACTAACAAACATCCTTCCATCCTCACAAAATTTTGGCATTTATAATATTAGTAGGATTTGTCATCGAATCTGAACATGTATGACGAAAATATTTTTTAAGAATTCCTTACGTAGTTGGTATGAGAAGTCTTCGATGACTTCCATGCACTGAAACGTTCAATATTTTTTACCAGTAGCATTCACCTAGATGAAGCGTCCTTAGCCCGGTGGCAACAGCAGGCGCTATCGGTAGGAGAATGGGTGACCGCTAGTGGCAAAAATATCATGAGCGCTTCCATGCTTCCCGACCAAACCCCGACGGGTGTTCATTAGACAGCAGTCGTTAAGCGACGTCGTAGGCTATCGCGTGGCAATCTTCCCCCCCTTGCGTTGGTCACTAGCCCCTCCGACAATCCACAATGGAGCAGCGTGGAGTACGCCCTGGCCTTTACTTATGATGCCTGCTCATGAGCCTATTGAAAAATAAAATAGCTATAAATTTTGTATCATTAAATGGGTCGCAGTGGTTTTGCGGTAAACAGCTTTTAGCCTGATTTACTGCGATGGCCAGCAGCTTTTTAGTAATAAAATATATTAAATAATCCATTGTTGGTATATGGATTCAGCGTACTTGTTAATCTTCTATTATATAAAAACTAGGTTCTTCCCGCGGATTTGCGTGCATTTGCATTACTTCCATCGATCAGCCTTTTAGCGTCCACTGTTAGACATATGTAGGCCTCCACTGTTGGACATAGGCCTTCACTGTTAGACATAGGTCTCCACTGTTAGACATAGGCCTCCACTGTTGGACATAGGCCTCCACTGCTGGACATAGGCCTACACTGTTAGACATAGGCCTCCACTGTTGGACATATGCCTTCACTGTTACACATAGGCCTTCATCGTTGGACATAGGTCTCCACTGTTGGACATAGGCCTCCACTGTTGGACATAGGTCTCCACTGTTGGACATAGGTCTCCGCTGTAGGACATAGGCCTCTACTGTTAGACATAGGCCTCCACTGTTGGACATAGGTCTCCGCTGTTAGACATAGGCCTCCACTGTTGGACATAGGCCTTCAATGTTAGACATAGGCCTCCATTGTTGGACATAGGTCTCCACTGTTGGACATAGGCCTCCACTGTTGGACATAGGCCTCCACTTTTGGACAGAGGTCTCCAATGTTGGACAGAGGTCTCCACTGTTGGACATAGGCCTCCACTGTTGGACAGAGGTCTCCATTGTTGGACAGAGGCCTCCACTGTTGGACATAGGCCTCCATTGTTGGACATAGGCCTCCATTGTTGGACATAGGCTTCCATCAATTTACGCAACTCTGACCGGTCCTGAGGCTTCTGAATCCAGCTGAACCCGCTGTCTTCTTTAGGTCCTTAGTCCACCTAGTCGGAAGGCACCCTATGTTCATTTTTCCGAGGAAAAGGGATTATCTTTTGCGTTACTAAGGCTAAGTGATATTGTAATATTCCAACAAAGCCGATGACTTATAAGATAGAAATTGTCTACAGAGACAATATGCACTGTCGCGGAGTTTTAAGGTTATGGCATATTAATAAAAAGTAGTCTGTGTCAGTTAATATCTATGCATGTACCAAATTTCACTCAGGTCCATTCAGTAGTTTTAACGTGACGGAGTTACAAATATCCATGAATACATTTAGTTAAAGTTCCTACTAATATTATAAATGCAAAAGTTCCTACTAATATTATAAATGCAAAATGCATGCAAAAGTCGATGTATGAATGTTTGTTACTCTTTGACGTTAAAATTCATTAACGGATCTGAAATGAATTTGGTCACAGAATTATAATTTAGTGGAATAACATACATATGTGTATGTATGTATAAAACGCGGGCGAATCGGCGGCTACTAGGATTATATTTCCGTGTTTATTCGTTATTGATGAACCGAATCGCTAATCCGATTATGATAAAACTGTGACAACACAGTTTTTTAGATCTGGAGTACCGATTTGGAATACAGAAGGATGAGCAAAGCAGGTGGGAAGTATTTACTAAAGATACCTTTGTTAGAATTAAGCAGTCATTGCCGGTTGAACATTGGTCTCTCGAAGGAGAGTCCTGGGTTGAAATTCTTACGCGCATTATACATTTTTAATTGACTTAAAAAAAGAAGTTTTCAATTGCGTATGTTTTTATATATCTACCTCAGAACTTTTTACAGCGTAAACCGATTTTGATAATTCCTTTTTCGATCAAGCTCCAGCTTGATAATTGGTCTAACTAGCTGACCCGGCAAACTTCGTACTGCCTATAGATAAATAAAAACGCTAAACGTTTCCAAGACAATAATTTTAAAACATCGATGTTTTATCGTCAAACATCGATGATCATCGAAAATAAATGACCATCCCTATTTCTAAGGAATAAAACTGTTCGTTTTTATTAAATTCCTAGCGTTTTTATCATGTTTTACTCACCTTTAAAACCTACCCTGGACTTCCACAAATAATTTAAGACCAAAATTAACCAAATCGGGCCAGTCCTTTTCGAGTTTTAGCAAGACTTACGAACAGCAATTCATTTTTATTATATAAATAATGCATATTACACGGGCTACGCCTATGTTGACCATCTTTTCATTTCATTACTTGTCGAAGTCATTAACTTGGAAGAAGCCTATTCACACTTATAAAGACACCTACATACATATGTACATTGTACTTGAGTGGAAATACAGATGCAGGTAATTAATTCGCTTTGATAGCCTGGGGTCATTCATATTATCTTAATTATTGGTTAACAATAATAACTTTACCAAAGATTTACTGTACTTTGCCCGTATGGAATTTAACAAAAAATATTTTCAGTTTGCAGATTTTACGATAACTTATATTTTATAATTGTAAATCAAACGTAGTCTAAGTTATTCCTTATTACGTCAGCTATCTGCCAGTGAAAGTCCTGTCAAAATCGGTCCAGCCGTGTCAGAGATTAGCCCGAACAATCAGACAGACTGACAAAAAATTGTAAAAAAATGTTATTTTTGGTGTATTTATGGTATTTACATACATATGCATATGTAGAAATAGTTGTTTTAAATATTACAAACAGACACTCCAATTTTATTTATTTGTATATATTAGTGAATACCGCATTCAAAAAGACCAGTTTTTTTCGGAAATTAGCGCGAACAACAACAAACACAACACACAAAGAAAAAGTAAAAAAATATTTTTCTAAAAAGTGACAAAATCACCCCAATGCTTGTGGTTTTCCATTTTTCCCTTATATATTTCATACAGGCAGCTATTTATTTAATTTGTTTTTAAAAAATCAAATGTTTGTCTATTTCATTTCCAAAGATAAGTCAATAAATAAAACATGGTTTCTTATGAAATCCCCAATATTTTTTTATCCTTTTTTTATTATTTCTTATAATAATGGCCATATATTCTGTAAATCTAAATGTATATTGTGGTTTAGAAATTTGCCCTGAGACAAACGAACAGGACTTTTTACCCTTCGGCTACGGAACTCTAAAAATAACCCCGAAGTCTTTAAAACCATTTAAAATTTTATTGAAACCGCGCCGTTTATAATTCAGAGCAAACCATTTCGTAAAGCGGTAAAATTTTATATCCGAAACTTGGTTTAAAAATAAACGTAAACAATGAGGTTTCTGACCCATTTCGGTTTTCAGCAACTGCAGCTCGTTTTAGCAGTTGTCACAAGTACCGAGCTAATGTTTAGAAATTGATCAAGAGACGGGGGCCCGGGCACATGTTTCCCCCTCCCCGCGGCACGCCCTACCGAGCGTCTTCGAGTTCACTACCTTATTTACATCAGAGGTCACTCACCAGCCTCCCCACGCACTTGCTGGTTGATATCCTCCTCAGCAAGGCCTTCTTCTCCGTCTCATGTTCGCTATCGGTGCTGTCTTCGTACACAGGCCTCCTTCCTCCACTCGCGGTCGCCTCTGCCACTGACATCGCGCCACGGGCGAACCCGAAACACGCACTTTGAACACATCAAACTTGACTACATCATACAGAATACACTAAATTCACCTCGTATAACCCTTCGCTACCTTACTGACATTTCTAGCGACCGCCATGACTGTGACAACTGGCCTGAAAACAAAACAAGCGATTTCATGGGGATGCGCCATCTGGATAGAGGTCGTGGAACTTTTTGTAACCTCTGAAAGCTTGCGCGAAAGCTCTGTGATAGTTAGGAAAGCTGCCGCTAGATGGCACTACTTGTAACTTAAATTTCTTGTTTGCTTTTTCAGTTTTAGACGTTCTATAATCGTAGATAAAATCAGTTTTAAAAATATTTTTCGTTGTATTGTTTCTAAAATAATGATAAGACTTTTTTACTTCTGGTAACATCCACAGACTTGTACGATCCTGAGTGGGCTGGCAGAAAATATTATGTTCTGTAAAAAAACCTTATTTCGTTCTAGAATTTTTCAAAAAATTCTTGCCCAACGTCATCTCCATTTATGACTCATTTATCTGAAATCCGACGTAAGATGCGCACAGTGTGAAGTGTTTCTTGATTTTTTTTATATTTTTTTTATTAGTTTATAAGTTAATGTTAAGCTTCAACATTGCGAGACTTTAGATATTCTTTAGAGAAATTCACAAGTATTGTACAAGGATTTAGGTAAATTTACAAGATGAGGGAAATAATTAATCTGCAAGTCGGCTCCTGTGGGAACCAAATGGGAGGAAAGGTAAGAACATCGAATGACTGGTGCATAAGCACAACAAGCAGTGACGGCATTACGTGCCTTCAAATTACGGAAACCTCAAGAATTGTTACAATTAGCGGGTCACCTATCCGCTTACCGAACACGCTGTTTCTTTGACTTTGTTAGTCTCTTCGGATTGACACAAGCCTATGAGCTCTATAAATCTCTAAATTTTTGCTTAGACAAATTCCCCTCCAAGCCCCAGCTAAGATTTATTTGCCTAACTCTATTTTCAGTTCTGGGAGGTGATCTCGGACGAGCACGGAATCGACCCAAGCGGCTGCTACCACGGCGACTCTGATCTACAACTGGAGCGAATCAACGTGTACTACAATGAAGCGTCTGGAGGGAAATTCGTGCCGAGAACCGTACTGGTCGACCTGAAGCCTGCTACGATGGACGCAGTACGGTCTGGGCCTTTCGGATGCCTCTTCCGTCCGGATAACTTCGTTTACGGCCAGGCCTGTGCCGCTAATAACTGGGCCAGAGGCCACTACACCGAAGGTGTGGAGATTTTAGAATCAGCACTCGACGTCATCCGCCGAGAAGCAGAAGGCTGCGACTGTCTTCAAGGGTTCCAGATGGCTCATTCTCTTGGAGGGGGCACCGGCTCTGGACTTGGAACTTTACTAGTAAATCGTATCAGGGAAGAGTACCCCGATCGAATTATATTAACCTTCTCAGTGTTCCCGAGCACACGAGTCTCCGACTGTGTTGTAGAACCATACAACACAACGCTGGCCGTGAACCAGCTGGTCGAAAATACTGACCACACGTTCTGCTTGGACAACGAGGCGTTGTATGACATCTGTTTCAGGACATTAAAGCTAACCACGCCAACGTACGGTGACTTAAATCATTTAGTTTGCGCTACAATGTCTGGTATCACAACATGCCTGAGATTCCCTGGACAGTTAAATGCCGATTTGAGGAAATTGGCAGTTAATATGGTGCCCTTCCCGCGCCTTCATTTCTACACGCCAGGTTTTGCACCACTAACATCGAGAGGAGCTCAACAGTACAGAGCGTTGACAGTACCAGAGCTAACGTTACAAATGTTCGACGCGAAGAACATGATGGTCGCTTGTGATCCACGACACGGAAGATACTTGACGGTGGCTACAATATTCAGAGGTAGAATGTCAATGAAAGAAGTGGACGAGCAACTGATGAACATTCAGAATAAGAATTCCACTTATTTCGTGGAATGGATACCGAATAACTGCAAGATAGCAGTTTGTGACATTCCACCTCGAGGACTCAAAATGGCGTCAACGTTTATTGGCAATACGACTGCAATTCAAGGCGTCTTTAAAAGAATAGGGGAGCAATTCGTTGCGATGTTCAGGCGGAAAGCCTTCCTGCATTGGTATACTGGTGAAGGCATGGATGAAATGGAGTTCACAGAAGCAGAAAGCAACATGAACGATTTAATATCAGAATACCAGCAGTACCAGGATGCCACAGCAGATGACGAAGGGGAGTTTGACGAAGAAGGGGAAGGCGAGGAAGGCCAAGAAGAGTAAATACATGTTTTGGTCTATTGTTTGTCCTTTGTGTTGGAAATAAATTAATATTTCTATAACCCGTTTTTCCTTCTAAAACCTACTTACTACCTACTTAACCTAAACCTAACCTAACCTAACCTAAAACTACTTACTAAAATATTTCTATAACGTTTTCCCTCATTAAAACCCTTCAACTGCCTAGTCGACCTGGATTCATATCCTACGGTTGCAAACTTAGGGGTCATTGTAGCGCTATCGGTGACATTGGCAATGGTATGTTCCATTTCGTAAAAAGTGCAACTAGCTCACAACATTGAGCCGTTTCCGACTGTCTATCGAAGCGTTCATAGGCTGATGGCTTGGGTAATTTTGTATATTTTGCGATTTGTCCTTTATGCCCTGAGGGGATTTTTATGACCAAGGTATGTAGGCAACAGCGCGGTAGGCCGGCGCTAGTGGCGAAAAATTCTTTAATACTTCCATGCTTCGAAGGGCACATATGCAGAAAAAACTTCATTTATTAGCATATCCCTTCGTCTTGTTAAACTGAAAACTCATTTGGCAACAGTAGCCACAGATGGTAACCATCCATTATATTGAGTACACTAACATTTATCATTATTAGAATGCTAATCCTGCAAATCGGATATTTTGTGAACATTTTGCACGGCCTGAATATTTTGCGGTTCAATATTATGCGCCTTAGCCTTGGAATGTGAAACTCTTTATTTTCAGTAGTTTTTCGCTTCGGTATAACTAATGCAATAAACCTACATATTTAATTTAAACTAAATGTCAAAGTGTAAGAGAATACATTCGTGAAAACCGCCTTAAAACTGGACAAGACAAATATTTTTTTTCCTAAAATGT
>DWJZ01010498.1:0-10086 GCA_018249125.1 Asbolis capucinus
CACTTGGCCAGCGTGGTGGACTATGGCCTTAACCTTCTCATTCACAGAAGAGACCCGTGCTCAATAGTGGGCCGTGACGTAGTAAAGCATATTAACGTAGGGCTTAAGTCACAATGCCAGAGAATCCAGGTCTTCCGTTTGTAGCCCAAAGGTCCAACCGTTAACAATTAAACCGTTACCAAAAACTGCCTAAAATGATTCCGGTTTCGACTGAAGTTTCAAGTCAAAGTCAAGTCATAGCATTTTATTTCATCATAGGCACAGGAGCACATTTAATAAAAGTCAGAAGATTACATAAACAATATTCATACATTCTTATTAAGATACCTCAAAATTGTTACTGATTTAAAATCCATAACCAATCCCGCGGTATTGTCTAAAGTCTCGGTAGACAATTCCTATCTACAATATTAAAATATCGCTTAGTGTAGTGTAGGCCAGAAGAAAAAAAAGCCGGAGGAAAAAATGCCTGGTCCTCTTTTAAACAAGGCAAAGTTTGGGGCTAGCGTTGTAAGGCAGATTGTTCTCGGCTCTATATTATTTGTGTTGTTGAGGAAACCAACATCCAATCTCAACAATAATCAGCGGAAGAAACTAAATATATGATGAACTAATGAATAATAATGAATGAAGTATTGACTTAAAAGTCCCACCAAAATCAAATCATTTGCTGCCACAAAAAGTTCCATAAATCAAAACTAGATGTCCTTTTGTCACCTCTACCAATTGCCGTGTTGGCTGCCGTGACAAGGAACCGCGAGTCACGGCGACACGTCACGGCGTCACGTCACGGCGCGTCACGTGGGGTAGCGAGCGACATAGTTAATATCATTTTATTGGCCGCACAAAGCTCGGCTTCGTCAGCCTGACTGTGTTTTATATCGATATTACATGTTTAGTAGCATTTTAATATGTCCATTGTCCATTTAGTGCACAACATAGGACCACCATGACACCCGTTTTTAACGGTCTTCAAAAAAAGCCCCTTTTTTAAATTCGATTAAATATTTTTTAATTTTTACCTCATAACTGGGTGTGTTGATTTTGATGATTATTTGTTTACTCGATAGCTGGTGCTTGTCAATTTCTCCGATTCTAATTGAAGAATTCTAATAATGCATATTTAATTTATGACTACTAATATTTTACAGTACGACTTATCGATGTAATTTGTAGTTGTTATTGTCAAAGTCAAATTAATTATTTCTATGAACTGACAGCTTTAGATTTATAATTGGAAGTTAGTGTTACTTTGGTAGTGTGGAACGGTTAGTATGTTGTAAGAAAGTTTGTCATCGATTGTGTAGATATTTCCGAACATGAGTGACTCATGTATGGATAAAGATATCTTGTGAGTCATCCAGATTTACCTAGGTAACTGATAGTGAATCTAAAGGACTTTATTCTTATACTACAAATCGGAAGATTTTATGAAAAATTATCCAAAAATCCTTCTCGTCATTAAGCTACAAACATGCACAATAGTGTCTAGTGGTCCAGTGATATCAGTGTAGCCATACTAATTCTAACCTATTTCGCACGGGAACAAACAATTTTCTGGGATAAAAAGTATCCTACATCGTTGTCCTTACATAAGCAATAAATATGCTAAATTGTATTTAATTGGTCCATTGGTTTCGGAGGATATTAATTTTAATCTTTTATTCTGCGATAATAAAGCCATTTTCTGGGATGAAATCTATTTTATAAACATTCTTGAGTTTTAAACTTCGATTATACCAAATTTCATCAAAATCTGTCTATCATCTAAATCTATCAGTCATCTATGTATATCTGTTTTCGCATGAAGCTTGAACAGACAGACAATAAATTAAAAAAAATGTTTTGGCCTCTACATCGATAACAAAGTCTTGAATCAAACTTTTTAAAACATACTTATTCTACAGAATGGACCCTGTTGACTAGACGCTCCGGCGTTACTTTATGGTAGTTAACAGGCAAAATGTCACAGGCCCCTAACCTGACGGTGTCTCTGGCGTGAAGGGCCCTTGAAGCAAGAGACTGTTAGTTCACATATTACTATAAACTATTTACATAGAGAGAATATGAGAGAAGGCTTAATATTTTTTGACCGGATTCCTGAATGAAAAAAGGGGTTTTACAAAATCGAAACTTAGTGGCATGAAACTAAAAATATCGTAATAACTACAAACAATCGATACCTTTACAAAGTGTGGGCATACAACAGTGAATGGTAAGTTGACCATTCATTAATTAATTCCTCAAATATGTAGTTTAAAATGTGTTCGTCCTACAAATATTATAAAAGCAAAAGTTTGTGAGGATGGATGGATGGTTGATACTCATTCACGATAAAACTACTGAATGGATTTGAATGAAATATAGCATTGGGATAGATTATAATGTGAAATAAAACAAAAATTACTTTTTATCATTATACGAACTTTAAAAAGTAAAAAAACAAAAATTGTGTTCGTACTCGTATGTATTTTGCGATGGTGATGCAAATTAAACCGAGTAAAGTAATACAAATTTATTTATAGAAAATAGCAATCAAATGATATTACAAAATAAATGAAAATGATTCCTATACAGGGTGACTCTTGAGCAACATAGGAAACTATACTCGGTGCAAATTCAAATTTAATATACACTGATTTTTATTGATGAAATGATAACGAAAAAATTACAGTTTTATGGCCATATTTTTTTGAGGAAATGATGTATACAAATTGGTATAGACTGACCCCAGTAGGATATTATTAAAATATCGGTAATTGTCAACAGCTAGTAAAGAGTTAAACGTATTTAAGGAAACAAAAGAAAGAAATATTAACTAATAATAATACGTATTTTGTATACAAGTTATACTTATACTTACGATTAGTTTGAGAGAAATAACGTCTTCTAATAATCTCAAAGCGCTTTGAACTCGACGGCTTATATCGATTGTAAGCGATCGAGGAAGTTAAGCAACAGCGAGCGCGGTCGGTAGGGGATGGGTGACCGCTGGTGGCGAAAATTACATTAGCGCTTCCATGTAAAGTCGTCGATACCATTTCCTTTCGTTAGATATCAGAGGCCTTGCTAAATACTTCCGACACATAGGTTGGCCACTAATCCCTCCACCAATCCAATGTAAGACCCAACAGTACCGGTCAGCCCGGCAGGCTGTCCGTTACGCACAACAAGTTGCAGAGGACCCTTGTTGATAGCTTATTTAGTGAACTATAAAGAAACATATCAGACTTCATGTTACTAAACCGGAAGGTATTGGATTCATTGGGAGGGTGACATAGCTGAGACTCCTTACTGATATTGTAAATGGAAAAGTCTGTTTGTTACCCTTTAACGCCTAAACTACTGAACCGATTTTGATGAAATTTGGTATAGACGTAGAACAAAACTTGACGAAAAACATACTATATATGGCTTATGTTTTAACGGGCTCTGATTAGTCATTCTCGTATCAGACCAACACCACTAAATTCAGTACAATAGTTATAAATCGTTTTAAATTTGAGTTTTGCGCGAGGCCCGCACATAGATCAGCATTATTTATACTTAATCAAATCTACTTAACGTTTGTGGGTAACTATGTAGAGTTTTTATAAATTTGCTCAATTTTTGTATCATAAAGCTTTTCTATGTTGTATTATTTTATGTTTTGATGTAGTGTTTGATCTTCTGAGCATATAAAATCTAATTTAAAAATGCTGAATGTGCCGCATGTGGCCGCGGGCCGCGTCTTGCTTACCATTTACATTATGATATGTAGGTCATAGTTTATTTCAGTTTGGCGATAGTTCATTTAAAACTAAATACATAGGTACATGGATTATAATGAGATGTTTATTAACAACATTAATAAAGAAGGTTTACTAAAAATATTTAAAAATACAAGTATTAATTATAGATCCATAATACAAAGAAACACACAAAATCTCGTAATTGTATTATTAACCGTTGAGGAATTCCCTTGTCTGAAGCCAATCCTGAACGTAGTATCAGGTCGTGCTTGTCATACAAATGCATTGTTATCAGGATGAAAACTTTATGCAAAATTTCAGCTCCGTAATGTAAAAGGAAGTGGATTTAATTAAGCTTGCAAGATTTGATCCGTAACAAACAAACATGTAATATATAAATGTTAAATAAAAGCTTGAAAAAATGATTTTTTTTTCAATTCGAACCAATGCCTGAGACCACGAACAAACTCTTCAGCCTTATAATATTATTATATACTAGCGGCCCGCCCCGGCTTCGCACGGGTGGACATTTTGTATTTTATAGAACATTATTCTGATCTATCAACAACCGTTCCTGCAGCGCATGCTATCAAAGACATTTTACAGTATGTTTTACTCCGTGGGTTGTATAATTGAAGTTTTAGTAAGGATCCCTGTATTTTCTACACATTTATATAGCCTATGCCACTTAGTGATAATGTAGCATTGTAATGGTGAAAGAATTTGAAGAAGAGGATCAGTACTTTTTGAGTTTATTTGTTACAAATATATTTTTTTTTTCTCTTTATTATTAGTGTGGATTAGCCGAAACAACCGGTGATCAAGCTAAGAATTTGAAACCGAGTAATTGTTAATCAGTAAATTAATTATTTAATGGGCGGTCTATTAACATTCCTGTGTTAATGGACGTGGTTTAATGGTCTATTAAGCTGTTTTATTTGGTCGGTTAAAACTGGATATGGTTCAACTGTTATCTGTGTTTTGGAGGTAACGTGGGATAGCGTAGTTATTATTTCCTGTTTGTGGAAGTGACTAAGCATGATTTTTTATACAATTTAACCCGATCGATTCGATCTGATTTTTTTCCATATAAATTTGACAAATTTGGTAAAAATTCCAGTTCGAATTGGCACTGAATATAGCTATATACACGAGTTCCTACGTAAAGCCGTCGGTCCCGCTGCTTGTCTTGAGATAGCAATCTAAGGACCATGTCGGCGGCCTACGGGTGGCATAAAAACTTCCCACACTTGGGTAGGCCACTAACCCCTCCACCAATCTGCATTGGAGCAGCGTGCTGGAGTATGCTCTAGACCTTCTCAGCATGAAGAGAGACCCACGTTCGTTCGAGGGCTATCGTTGGCCAAGCCACTGATATATGTATATATTATTATATTAACTAGAAACTGCCTTTGCGTAGGCAGAATCATTTGCCACAGTAAAGTAGTTATTGTGGCATAACGGTAACAGTTGAACATATGGAACCGCAGACTTATTAGTAGGTGTCGATGTCCTCTATAAAACTGTAGTACATCACTTTGCTCTATTGTCAATAATATCCGCAGCGTACTCGGTATAAGGATATTTTTTGGTATTTTTTCTCTTCATATCGTATAGATTACTTTATTAGCTTATCAGTATCTAAGCAATTATATTCCAGTGATTTGAACGCTGATCTTTCAATCGGGAGGCCCTGGGTTCAAATCCTGCATCCACTTCTAATTTTCAAAATTGATTTTTGATTCAAAGTTGATTTTCATTTTTTTCAGTAAAGGCAAACTCCGTGAAGAAAATGCACTCCTCAGAGTTCTTCGTAGAGTTCCCGAAGATGTGTGAAGCCTAACAATCCGTACTTAGGGTGGTGGACCTGGTCTTTACCCTCACAGAGAGTCTTGAGCCCAATAGTGGGACAGTAGTGGGTTGCAATGATTACAGAAATCCTAAAATATGCAGTAGTCGATAGTCAGTTGACACAGTAAACTTACGTAGAATCCGTCGGCCTGTTCGTTTGTGGACAACTTCAATAAGTACCTTCATATAAACGTGACGGCCTGAAGTAGCCGCGAGCAGGCCAGCCAGCGGCCGCGGGCGGTGGTTGGCCGGCACGCAACGGTTCACAATTTGACTAATCCTCATGTCGGCTGTTATCATGTTTGTTTTTTTAACAACACGCAATTCCTAACGGGGACACCGGGGTGCAGGGGAGCTTGGGGTACAAGCTGAAGCTACTTGACAAGCGAAGTAAGAAGTATTAAGTAGTTTAATTTAATTATATACCGAATTAACGTGTTCTAAAAAGAGCTATTTCATATTCCACTAGTTCCCACCTACGGGTTTGCCCGCGTGGCTGATACGTTGTTAAAAGTAGCCTATATTGTGTTATTTGAGACTGTAATCTTCTTTTGTGCCAAATTTTATACAGATCGTCTCTACAAACTATCACATTACATTACTACAACATAATATTAATAGCTTATATACATATGTTGTTCTTAGCTACATTAGAATAATACTAGGTAAACTAGCCACTGAACTCCTCCTAAACGGCTGGACCGATTTGAATAATTTATTTTGTACGTGTTTGGGTGGCGCCCAGGATTTTCACAAATCAGCTCGGCAGATGGCGCTGGAGTCCGTATCTAGGTTATTTATCTATACTGCAACTAAATAGCTAATTTTTGTTTTGAAATGTTTGTGGAAGTTCAGGGGAGAAAGGTAAATTTAACTACTATAGTACAGTAACTACTATAGTACTATAGTACAACTAGTATAGTAATAAAATTAATTACTAATTCAATAAATAACCAAGTTTTTAGTTTCACACTGACATACGGCACTGCTGTCTCTTATGACATAAATCCCGAAACACGAAACATTTTTTTAATTTGCGATTGAATGATTGATTCCTAGACTCATAAAGCCTTTAATTTTCATTGTAATAGTGATGTGGTAGACCGACATCTTTTCGAATATACCTATGTGTATTATAAATATACCGATTATCCTTAAATAAATTGTAAAAGGAGCTGAGATTACCGTAATAACAAATGGTTCTATAATGCAATATTAAGCCTAGTTATAAGACGTTATTAAAAATGGATTAAATTAAGCCATCTGATAAAGGAACATTCCTTCCAGTCATTTCATTAATATTATTTCAATTATTTTTGCTGGACACAACAAAATATATATCTAGCTTGCCTGCTATCCTTTGCTTACAGATTTTTATCGATATGATAAAATTATTATCAACACTAAATCCAATTTAAAACAATGCGTGCAAAATTGTGTGTATGTATTAGGAATGAGTGATAAATATCACACGACAAAATGCGTTTGCCTCATTTTGTGTCGCAGATCGCAGCGACATTTTGTCGCACGTGTAGACCGTAGACGTGTAGACGTTGAAATTTGTTGGTAACTGAAAATCAAAGGTTGTTTACCTAGAAAATGTATGTAAATATTTAATCTATACTAGTATTATTAAGCTGAAGAATTTGTTTGTTTCTTTAAATATTTAGGAATGACTGAAAGTTCAAACTAACAAACCAACTTTTTGTATTGTATGGTACCTTTAACCGAGGAATATAATATCATGTTTCGACCAATACAAGTTGAGTTATTAATAAGAAATGTTATAAGAACGGGAGAAAATATTATTTTTGGGAACATTGTACCTTTTAAAACAAAGATGCGGGTTAAACCGTGAGGTACAGTTTATCTGACATTCATATAAAAATCGCGTGTCAGTGTTTGTAGTGTTACTATTTCCAAAAACATTGACCTATTTTAATATATTTTTTTGTAAGTACTTACTTATATAAGTAATGTCTGAGAAAAGGTCGTAGGCTTTAATTAATTTTTATTCTTCTTTCCACTATTTTAGATTCTTTTCATCAGTTAACAAAAATATTTCTTTTAATGAAGTTTTTATGTGTTAAAACTGTTTGCATTCTAAATTTGATTCCATCGCTTTCTACCAGCAAGTTTCTCGGTGGTACTATATGATAGATTTTCCTCTAGAATCGAACCCGGAACCTTTCTCATCGGTTTGGGCTATAGTAGTGTTACTGAGTGTATTTCACAAGATACGTGCACGTGTTATCTGGTCTCACCATCTGTCTGTCTGTCTGTCCGCGGCCGACGTGACCTACCGACGCGAAATGTTGTGCAACTGATCTTCGACCTCCAGCTTTGGCCAGGTCGCCAGGGTGAGCCATGGTATATTCTTTGTATGTTTGTTTTATTGTTCATACATATAATAAACTTACAAAATGCATATATATATATATATATATACGTACATGGTATATATGCATAACAAAATAACATGTTTGCAATTTTTGTCTATTTGTTACGACTAATTCCTGGATCGGCTTAACCGATTCTGACAGGACTTTTACAGGCAGATAGCTAGTTATCACGTCAGGCGGGTAAGGATAAAGTAAAAAAGGTTTTTCTGAGTAACAATAAATATATGAACAAAATAAAATACAACTAACAATTTCTTACGCTGACAAAATACAACGCAGTCAGCAAACTGTGGCTGGTTTTCAGGGCAACTCGTTACAAACAATTATTTCAGTTTAGAAATTAAAATATGAACTATTCAGTATTTATCATGAATGTCATTTGGTACTATATACTACTGACTGACACGCATGGTCACATTTCCTCTGTTATAAGTAGCGTGGTGTAATGAATACAATGTTCTCGGCAAGTTCAACAGTCAACTGTAGTTTTAACACCCTCTTACATATTCATGAAAATGGCAAAAAATATATTATAAATTAATTTTGTACTAAAATAGAGTTTATGAATTACTTTGTGAAATAATAGTAGTTATTGTTCTCGGTTTAGTTAATTAAAAGTTACTTAGTTTAATAGTTTAACCGTTCACTACCCGGCGGCTTGTTTCGATTGTAAGCGACCGAAAAAGTTAGGCAACAGCAGGCGTGGTCAGTAGGTGGATGGGTGACCGCTAGTGGCAAAAAGGTCATCAGCTCTTCCGTGCTTCGGGTGAACGGTCTCTGTCGCTGTCGTTAATAGCAATCTTTAAGCCACGTCGGAGGCCTTTGACGTAAAACTTCTAACACTTGGGTTGGGTTGCTCCACTAATTCACATTGGAGCAGCGTGGTAAAGTATGCTCTAGGCGTCAGGATGAGGAGAGACCCATGCTCAGTAGTGGGCTATCGATAGGTTGTAGCTTTTAGTTACCGGGTTTGTTTGGACTTAAAATGTAATATATAAAATACGTACTTTCTCGACAACTATAGGTACATACTCGGATTTTGAGGGGGGAGCTGATGTTCCTTGTCTATCTTCAGTCAACCCATTCATCGTTAATGGAGGAGTTTCATCTCAAATACTTATCTAAATCCACGGGTCAATAGGTAAAAGACTTCTAAATATTTATAAGAAGTGATGTCGGCAGGCACGATGGGCCACGCTGGGCCACGCCGGCAGTGACACATATCCTCAATATACGTCAGTCTCAGCGTGGTGTCGGGAGCTCTGCGCCACTTGGCGTGTGATGGGTGTGCACAGATTAAGTAAAATATACAGAGTAATTGTCTTTTCTATTTCAAATAATATTTAATAACTTTAAACGGATTCTCGTGACGATTTGAGCATATAAACTCAAATGTTTTAAATTATCTCCCATCAAGGATACGGAAGGGCCCGGAAGTGAAATAGAAGGTTAGGAGTCATGTGGGTACATAAAACAAATACTGAGAGACATTTTAATTGATACTATTTGTGGTCGCGAGTCACTTTAATTTTAGTAATAATTAATTTGCAAATATTTACAAGCAGAATAAGCTAGATTTTTCTTCACTTTTATACGAACACACTTACACTATATGTGTTTATTTTTATGTTATTTAAATAGTGTAAAAGATTTAATTTGTAAATAAAAACTTAAAAAAACAAACAATTTTAAGGTTGACTGGCAGAGTGCTTTCAGAATCAAGTCCGCCTTTTGTTCCACAATCAATATTTATGGATCAATAAATAAATAAATATTTTTTTTTTATTGCCTAAATTTGTCAAAGCCGTTGACCATTAAGGATTTATCTCGTCTGGAGACAAAGCTGAAATCTGTTCATAAACACCAGGCTGGGATATCACTAAAGCTTTGCTTGCTAGGAAGACTCTCACGTGAGAAAGATAAAAAAATAAGGGAAGCAGTACATCTTGGTATTGACAGGCCGGTTGGTCTAGTGGTTAGCGAACCTGACTGCTACACAGAAGGTCGTGGGTTCGATTCCCACCCAGATCAAACTTTTCTGTGATGAGCAGGAATATTTATTCTGTGTGTATCGGTGTAGATATCTATATAAGTATGTATTT
>DWJZ01010499.1:0-10085 GCA_018249125.1 Asbolis capucinus
ACCTCCTGTTACTATCTCACCTTACCAACAAGTTTTGAAGTTTTCCTTTATTTTCACTCGATTTGTCGCCTACACATGCATCCATACATCCATCCATACATCCACCCATACATCCATCCATTCCATCCAATTTTCCAATTCCAATTTTACGTATATGTATTAGCCAAAAACTTGTTTATATCTCCAAAAATATCAGCGTCGAGAGGAGACAAAGCAATTCTCGTGCCTCACCCGTAGTTCAAGGTTATCGTAAATTTTCCGGAAAGTGTTGATAATGTGCCCGTTACATAAGCAAGTGCGGGTTCGATGCCCGATCGGCTGATACGCACTCGGCGACCCCAGATACCCTGCAGCTTATCGTGGCACGCCTCTCGTCTTAGATTCTTATTAGACTTAATATTACTATATGTTAATGTGGAATATATATAATTCAAAATATATATGTTTACTTATTATTATACGCACTTATGCTGATAATTAAAAAAATCGATCATATACAAAATTAGGGTCCGTAGTTGCTGTAAAGAACTACACAAATACATACATATATTTAACTCATGCAAAATTAGATTTCTACTATAAAAGATCTGTGGTACACTGCCAATTGGCGTGCTTCCGAATTTTTAAAAAACCTTAATTTGTTTTTTTTTATTTGACATATTTTGATGTGTCAGTAAAATTCCAAAACGTAATAACTATTAAAACACAATAAAATTAAACACACAGCCTGATATCGAATGAAATCCGGAACTTTTGCTTCATGGGAACTTATATTAAATTACGTATATTTATATAACTAATACAATTAAGTATATTACAATCTTAACTTTTCGACTATACTTTTAAGCACTGCTAACAAAAATCTTCATAATTATAATCAAGAGAAAAATCTAGCATTAAGTATTATTTTCTTACAAGGTGTAAACCTGGAAATACCATTTTAAAAAGTACTTAAAATATATATATATTTTACATAGAATTTTAACTTCAGTTAACGCGCCTATTCACGTTATGTAACATAGAGAAGAATGATATAAAAAAATAATGTCGCCTTGTTATTATAACTAATAATACTTATTTATAAATTCTTTAATGTTAATATTAGAACTGTGGTAACAAAGTAAAAGATTCGAGTAGATCGAGATATGTATTTTAAAACTTAATCATTAATTAGCGCTAACAATAAAATACTAGAATAAATAAAAATGTCTTTCCACGGCCTACCAATTCAAAGTCATACTTCATTTATACTTCAAGGTAGATTTGTAATCAACACAGGAAGATCAATTTATTTTAGTCTATCACCATTTCCGAAAGTAGCTAGGAGAAAAAATGTCGTAACAAAATCCTCAACCCACCTTTTTAAATATACTTGTTTCCCGCTTTTTTCCTTGTCTTTGGCTGTGCGTACACACGCCAATAAGAAAAACCTTTTAACATATTCGAATACTACAGAATATTAAACCCCCAAAATTACAAATACTATAATATCAAATTAAGATTATATATATATATATATATTTAATTTAATTAATTTAATTAAAAAAAAAACTAGGTATTATATATATATATAATACCTAGTTTTTTTTTAAATTATTATATATATAGATATATATATATAATACCTAGTTTTTTTTTTTAATTACGCGCTACAGAAACCATAAACACAACACAGACTATACAGAAACCCATTCAACCTGAAGGCTATATAAATACAAATCCTGGGTAACGACAGAACAGGCGCCGAAGCCGCAGCTGCCTGGGAACCTGTACTGGACAGGGTGACATATTGCAGCATTACCTGCAAGCAGATACTCCGAGTTATATGCTATTACCGACCACACGGTATTAATACACGTCGTGGCATAGATCTACTAGATAGGTTTTAAAACTAGCATTTGGTTCTGACTACGCCTGGAACAGATTTCATACAATAACAGGTCGCAATTTAAATTTAACGTAAAACGTAGTCTTCAGGTCAAGAGTGAACAGGCTTTTGAAATTAATGTGCTGTTGTGTGTGTGTTGTCTTTTGAAATGAATATGCTGTTGTGTGTGTGTGTGTGTTGTCTTTGAAGTTATTTATCTTACTAGACTAAGCCAGTTGCTACTACGCCACTTACTATCAGGTGGTTTCGCAGTCAAGTGCTAACTTATTGAATGAAAAAAATATAATAAAATGGCTGAACAAATTATCATGTTTTAGAAATATGAAGTTTTATTACATTTTCAACAATGCTTAACTTTCATCTCGTATGTAAATTTTACGCAGAAATAAATTTTTTAATCGTATCATTTGAAAGAAAGAAAGAAATAAAAATATTTATTTCGCCAAAACATCATTACAAAATAAAATTGCGAATTGCATAAATAAATACGCCATGTCATAGTTTTATCTTGGACTTGACATTGATGGAGTTCCATACAAATTTTAATCTCTATTTTAATTCCATATATTTAATTTTGTAATGATGCCACTAGAATTATCGAATAATTTTGATTCTGAAGTACTGTACTCATATAGACGTAATTTCGATAGAGGATGAATAAAAAAATATTATTTTTAGTTTTAACACCATCTTGATTACGTTATCTATTTAAAAATTTATTCTGTATAGTTTCTTGCTTGTAGCACTGGACTTAACTGTGCTTTGTCTAGCAGTTACAGGTAGATTCTAAATTAATAAAAATAAATTATTTTGAATATATGTATAAATCATTAAAAAAAATTTTGTTCTCATTACGACTGAAATATACTAATAATCAAAGTCAAAATTATTTATTTCATGTAGGTATTTTCAAGATACTGATGAAGGTATTTTTTTTTAATATATCACCGTTTCGAAAAGATGCCATGATAAAGATGAGAATAAACAGCGAAAGAAAGCGCGAATATTTTTTTTACGTTCCATAAATTAATGCTTTACCACAATCCTGCCCGATGACAAGTAGCGTTGTGGTCCTAGATGGTAAAGCGCACTAAAAAAAGAAAAAGTTTGTTTTGTTAAAAAGCAAAAAACTTGACTTGAAAACACATTGTAATCGAACGGAAACACCGACGCGAGCAACATATTCTAGTCCTTCAGGGTACGTATTAGGAAGGAAGACGCCTATGAATACCTCATATCTTTTTAATGAATCTGGTATCAAACAAATACATACATTTTAAAATCAAAATATTTATAAAGGACTTAAAAACAAACTGTTGACAGAAGCGACCCATCTTCATGAGCATTATTAAGGTCGATCTGACTACACTCAAACGCATCCGTCCTGATTGTACCAGTCATAACACGGACTGGATATAAACACGACTTGTAAAAATAAGTCATCTCGAATTAGGTTCCGGCCGCGGCTTTGCCCTCTTGATATGTTAAAAAAAATAAGTTATATGGTATTCCAGAGTATCTATCTCTATGCTACATTTTATACAGGTTTGCTTTTTCTCCACGTCGTTTGTCCATTCTCTTTCTTCTCTCATCCGTGCTGAAGCGGTTTGTTGTTGGTGTATCTGGGGTCATTCCATGTTATCATTTTTGATTCCGGTTAACAGAAAGTACTGGTTCCCTTGGTTCTTCTTCTTCCCCACGTGTGCGTCTATTACTTCCTTCTTGGTAGGCAACGCGTTGTAACACCCCAGTCTGGTGTTGTCAATGTCTATGGGCGGCGGTGGTCACTTATCAGGTGACCCGTCTGCTAGTTTGCCTGCTTATCACACTATCCATTCATTCTTCACAAATTTAAACATTTATTGTGTTATTAATTCAGTATCTAATAATATGATACAAATACTTCCGAGTTATATCAGCGGTGAAACACCGATGGCGTGCTCACAGCCGCTACCTATATGACCCGCCGTATCACCTTAAAGTTGTTTACTACGGAAATACTGCCGAGTCGAAAACAACATGACGCACTAAACATTCCCTCGCCGAATAGTACGTCTCGAATTATCTCCATAGGCGAGTGACATTGGCGCTACATTTGTCGTAGGTACCCTGCCTATCTCGCCCACAGTAAGCTGAACCGCGCCGCCATTGCGATCGCTCAGAAACCGTGTCAGTTACGATGGAGAGGCGCGGGAGGGGCGGACCAGCTTAGACCGGGCGAGTCACTGTGTCACGTGGTCGGCGCACGCGCAACTTTATTTGTAAACTCGGTCAATGCCCCGAGCGTTAGATAAAAAACACATACAAAATGTTTACGAGACGCGTTACGCAAAACTGTGGGACTGATTATTGCTCGCGTTCCGGTACACTGTGAATTTGCATTGACTTGTGCACGGTGCAAGTTCTGTGCTGAATTAATATATGTTGTTGTAATACGGTCAGGGGTCGGAAACTTGTACCTGTTAAAGTAATTGACGTACATCGACATTACAGCATAATCGTAAGTGATACATTTTGGTAAATTCATTATTTTACAACGTTATATAATTCTGAAATCCGTAAACTTAAGTATTATTGTATTACAGCAAGTGTTTTCGAAATAAAAAGCCGTAAATTGAACATAACAGAGATATATGGACAATTTATTGAATCATAAATTACTTATCACGACATTAATGTGGAATTGCATAAGTTGGCGTTTGTAGAGGGTAAATTGTCCACAGCAGACATACTCAGGTGACTCATTTGAAATGTAGGTCGTCCAGAGGATATTTGGGACAATACTGGAATCCAGCGCTATGTGGAGAAATGGCTTTGAAATCGATAGCGAATTACATTTTCCTCCTGCTGCGTATCGATCAAAAGAACACGCGAAAGAAACCACTAACAGACTTTTAATAGATTAATTAATAGACTGGCCTCAGTGAAAACCTGTCTGGCGAGTCGGGAAATTAAGGAAAGCTCGCCGACGAAAGTGGAAAAAGCTCCGCCGCACACAAACACCGGCACGCACACAGCCGCGCGCCAGTGTGCGTCCGGAGCACACAGGCGCAGCGATACGAAAACGAAAGTGTACGAGCGGCGCCGATCATTGCCGAGGCGAGCTCACGAAGTCAGTGGAACTCGTCGTCGAAACTGGGACATCAGTCCGCAATTTGACGCGAACGCCGGTGGACGCGGCGCGCGGTTGTCACACAACACATTACGCCGTATGACATAACTGGAAACGCTTGTGATTATGGTGTCCGTGTGAATAATTAACGATGATGGCAGTGGAGGCCCGTCCGGCGAGCGCCGGTCCGGACACGCGCCGGTCACCGGCGGCGGACCGACGAGCGATGAGCGCCGACTCAGAACCGCGTACCCTGGCCGCCAGGAAAGCGTACCCCGAAACCGAGGAAGAGGCCTCCGATGCGCCTCTGGACTTGACAGTTCACACCCGCAAGGAGATCACAGTTCGCGATTTCGCCCGCCATTCTTTCGCCGATCCCGCCGATTACGTGAGAGCCCAGGTGATCCTGAGACAGTCCCGGGAGTACCTGGCCGCAGCCGGCCGCGACTCCGGGACCGAGTCTGACGACTCCGCCGGCCGCTTCAGCCCCGGCGAGGACCCCATGTCCGGGAAGGCGTACAAGAAGTCCCTAATGAAGAGATACAGTAAGTTGAATGTTTTTTTATCATCAGTGGCTCGCAACTTGATTGTTCTGCTGCGGGCTGCTGGGGCTGGTTAGGTTTCGACTTGTTTATTATATATGTTTATTATATTTGTAACGACAGATAAGAGGAGGCGAAACGGAACGCTGCGAGTTATTCTTCGTTTTCCGTATAAAGTCAATTTTGTTCGCACATGGCTCGGGTTTGGGTCGGGAGTACTTCATTTTGACCACAAAATTAATATAAATTAATACTACGTGCTTGGGAGATGAGTATTTCGAATATAATAATCCCATCACTGGCCATAGATACCACAGACTATATTATGAGTCTACTTTATCATCTTTTAAATCTAATTTGCTTAACGGAAACATTCAATTTGTAATGGCAGGAAAAACTACATATTATGTTAACATATTCGATACCTACGATGTATGAATATTTCACTCCGTCTGTATTATATTGGTTGTTATTTGAATGGATACATGCAAAATAGTTATGTAACCAGTGCAAATAACATTTTTATAAACAAAGGTACGAGCTACGGTCGTAGCAGCGCTACAGACCGCTACGGCGCGCCCAGCAACAGACACATATTGCTGCAACATAATGCAGGGTGTTCACTCAGACCTTGCAATAATTGGAACGAAAAACTAATATAATTATTTTTCTAGTCTGTTAAGCGTCACAGTTTTGTAAATGGCCAGGAAATATTAAACAATTAATAATTGGGTTTGATAATACAAAGTAATATAATAAAAGTCTTTATGTAAAATTATAAACATATTTAATTTTATTACTTTTTAATTATATTTTTTATATTATTACGTTATAAAATGTGATGAAACTCAAATGTATGAAGTACATTTTTTTTCAAAAAAATTCCTTTTTTTGTCAATAATCTCATGAATAAAAGATCCGAGAGACGAAAAAAAAATTCCGTCTTGAAATAATTGTTAACGTAAATATTTATACATGTCTCTTATCAGCAACATGTTTGTACATCAATGTTGTACAATGTAATAAATTGTGCAATATCTTATATCGATAATGTATTAATATTATATCCATATAATTTCTGAGATTGTCGTGCATAAAAGCACAGACAAACAAACAGAGAAGCAAACGAAAATTATAAAAGTGATTGTCTTGGATTCTTTACTAAAAACTCTCAAACACGAGTATATTCCATGACAGAGATCAGTTACAAATTTATTTTATGTATTGATTAGACTTTTTTGTAATGCCCAGGTCTAAAGGGGCTGCTGTACTAGCATCATGTACCATCACCATATACCATCACCATATACAAGCTGCCTTCATCATCAGCTAAAAAATCACACCTAATATTTTTTCAATCTTTTTCAACTAAAACATATAACAATGTCAACAAAATGTCATATGTCAACAAAATAAACAATAAAAATTCTAAAAACTCCTTTTGAGAAACGAAATTAACAATTTTTAAAAGCTTTCATTTAACCTGCAGTGTATGTTTGTATTAAAGTATATTCGTTTGTTGGTTTGTTCGAGTCAAATCTTGCAAGCTTAATTAGACCCACTCTGACAACCTACGGAGTTTGTATCCTGCATACTTTCGATGACAAATATATTAAATAATATAATTAATAATATTAAGTAATCTGTGGTTAACGGTGTTGGTTAGCTATATATGTACTTGTTTTATAATTAAGATTCTTGTTGCATACTGTTTGTTAACCCCAATAAATAAAAAAAAAAAAAAAAAATTATGAAATTACACTAAACACTTTTTTTTCAATAAAAAAAATACCTAACGCTTCTTTCGTCTTATTCCAATTCTACCAGGCTATCACTTTTACATAGTTTCAATATTGTAACATGATAAATATTAAATACTATGGCCCGCCCGCGGCTTCCCACGCGCGGTACATTGATGAAACGTAGTCTATATTATATTACAGACTATAATCTATCCCTGTACCAAATTTCATTGAGTTCCATTTAGTAATTTTTGCGTGAGGAAGTAAAAAAAGTCCATCCATACTCACAAACTTTCGCATTAATATTAGTAATATATGAATGTGAGGATATTGTTATAAACCTGAAGCTGTACCAACCGACGTAATAACTTATCTATATAGATATTGACGAATCAAACTATCAGATCGATTTAATTTGAGATTGTTACTCAGTTTCAGACCCAAACAAAATAATTACAGTACTACCAACAACTTAAGTTTAATCTTTACTAATATTATAAATACGAAACTCTGCTACCGTTTTACGGCTCAACTACATGACCGATTTTGATGAAACTTGGTACAGAGGTAGAATAGAATATGAGGAAAAACCTAGGCTACTTTTTTTCGCGCAAAACTGTCTCGAAAGGGTTGAAATTGGGGATGAAAATTTGTAATGATAGTCGTCATTATCGAAGACGTAAACATTATACTGTGTATTTACTAGAAATTGTGATGTACCACGGACATAGTCGCGGGGAAACGCTGGTTGCTTAAACTGTCGATTGTAAGAAATTCGTCAAGTTAGCAACAACGGTTGCACGAGAAAAGGGAATGTGTGGGTAGGAGCATTATTTCAGAAGCGCTTACACAGCGCCACGCTTCCCCGTCGCTCCTTGGTTGTCGTTAAACAAAAGTCGATAAATCTTGTCGGAATAACTACGATACTTTCTAAATGCTGAACTTACTTGGAGCAGTGGAGCAGTGGAGCATCGCTCTAGGCCTCCTCAGTTACAAGAAGGAACCCGTTCAGTAGTGCGCCTGTTGCTGTTTGTATAAACTTATAAAATTTATTATTATAATAATTTATTGTTTAAGGCAATAAACTAACACACATAAATATAAATTATTTGTAGTACTTACTAAAATATACACTTACTAGCCAACCCGGCAAACGCTGTTTTGATATATACGTGATTAATATTTACCTGTTATCCCGTAGGACTAAAATCAGTATTTGGGATGAAAAGTATCCTAAGAGTCATCCCATTGTATAATCTACAATAGTACACAAATACATCTAAATGAGTCTAGTAGTTTCCAATAATTAATACAATAATAGATATCTGCAAAATTTCATTAAAATCGGTTCAGCAGTTTCGGAGATAGCGAGCGGAGGAGAACATAGTGATGCAGGATTTTAATATATATACATACATAAATGATTGTATTAAGTAAACAATGATAATCACACAGACAAATCCAATTAACCTAAACTCCACCAGGAAATAATTGCCAGTAACTGATAACACCGCAGCCGAGCGGACTACTCAGACAATTAGGAACATACTAAAACATTTCATAAAAAATCTGGGCAAGTGTGAGTCGGACTTGAGAAACCCATTTTTCCTCCACATCTAATGGCATCATCGGCTTCCATGACTGCTCCACTGCTGGGTTCGGATATCTCATAATGTAAGGGGTCTAGGTCAGGGCTAAGAAACCCGCGGCCCGCGTGCCGCATGCGGCCCTTTGAGCATTTTTAATTATATTATTTATGCTCAGAAGATCAAACACTGTGTCAAAATACAAAATAATGCAACATAAAAAATCATTATGATACAAAAATGTAGCAAATATATATAAACTTTACATAGAACTTACTTTTAAAAAGATTAGTAGATTTGATTAAGTAAAAATGCTAGTTTATGTGCGGTCCTCTAGCAAAAAACAAATTTTAAATTGGCCCCTTAATTCAAAAGGTTGCACACCCCTGGTCTAGGACATAGTCCACCACGCTGGCCTACTGATATGGTAAAAATTAGCAACATAAAGACATGGGCTACATACATTTCTATTTACGGAAAATAAGGGCCGTTAACAAAAAGATTACATTATCAAATTAGCTAATTAATTTATGTGAATAATTTATGTTTGTATGTATGTATTCGTATATAACAACTACGTGAGGAACATTGAATGTCGCCGATGTTAACCAGTACTAAACAGGTTGAAGTCGATATATCCTTGGTTGAGATCTGTAACGGATCCTGGATTCAATTCTCTGGCTGACATTTACGTGTTAGATAAATGATTATTCTCTGGAAAGTATTAATTATGTGTTATTTTATAATACAGGGAATTTTGTGTAATTTGACTATGTAATCAGTTATTTATTATTATTATTCATATAAGCTATTTGATACAATTTAAAGAATTATTTAAACTTAATTAATACATACAGAAATTTAGACTTTGTCAATACATACAAGAATTTAGAATTATTAAAATAACATACAGAAACATAGACTTTGTAAAACAATAAAAACTTAGACTTTGAAATAATACTCACAATAATTTAGAGTTTATGCTGTTACGGGTGAATGAATGATGAATCGAATTTAAAATTTAGACTAACAAGATATGTAGTCCACGACCCGGGTTTACCTCTTTCTGTAATATTATACCGGTATACAATAACCTATTGTGTCTAGGAATGCGGACGATGCATTTTATGATTGCAATCTGTTATATTGTCAATGAATATTAATATTTCTGTTATGTCGATCAATGGAACATAAGGAATTAATATATTTTTTTAG
>DWJZ01010500.1:0-10084 GCA_018249125.1 Asbolis capucinus
AGTATTTAACTCTATTGACCGTTGGTATGCTACACGGGTAATGTATGGAAATGCTGAATTGGAAGTAATATGCTCGATAACTGCCTACTAAATTTAAGTTAATATACTGTATCATTTGCTATCTCTCTATGGTGTTTCGATATTCTATCTAAACATACTTTACTACAGTACAGAATTGACCCCGTTACAGTTTTATCATTAGTATAGATAAAAAAAAGTTTTAGGAAGAAGAAACTCGTGATCTGTAGTGAGCTATCAATGTATTGAATCTGTTTGTGTAGTCAGAAAACAAGAAAAGTATTCAGCTGCTATTAAAAACATTTCTTACGAGTTAGATTGTTTCGTTGAAAATTTTCACCTCAAAAGTACTCGATTCTCGGAAAGTATTAATGAATATTTTACATACAAAGGCAGAAAGTATTGAGGTTGTTCGTGCGTGAAGGGCGTTGGTACTTCTTGGCTGGAAGTTTTCTTTTGTTCTTTGATAACCGGCGTACGTATTATTTTAGGGGACTTTAGCTTATTAACAAAATTATTCAAGTCGAAAACATTAGGAAGAAAGAAATTATTTATTTCTCCAGAGAAATTTATACACTCGGAATATGGTACAAACAAGGTAATATAATTATAATATTAAATATATAAATCATTAAATAAAGACTGATTAATTAAACGGTAATTGGTGACAAGGCTCAGCGAGATCTGTACCGCTGGTGTTCTGTACAACCAGCAGTACCGGGTGGAGTTAATGCATGGTCTGGGCAGTGCTTATAATTTAAGTCTAAAGTTATTATTTGATCACATTTTAATACGGCAAGCTCATCTGGTTGTACGTGATCTGAGTAACTTACTCATGGAAATTTACTCTAGACTGGGGTGTTGCTAACGCGTTGCCAGCCAGTCACTCGACCCGCACACGCGGAGAGGCTCATAAAGATCCATCCATCCCATGACCGGCACGTATCAATAATAAATAAATAAATATCTCGGGACATCTCACACACGACCATTTGACCCAATGGTGATCAGACAACTGATAAACATACATATATATTTTTTATACTTATATAGATATTTACACCCAGACACACAGGACAAATATTCCTGTTCATCATAGAAAAGTTTAACCTGTGTGGGATTCGAACCCAACTTCGGTGTAGCAATCAGGTTCACTAACCACTAGATCAACCTGTCGATCAATGTACCGCGGAAGATCCATCTCTACCGATCAATACACAAGTACCGATCGATGGGTGCTTTTTGCGGCGCGGAGGCCAAAGTGGTTCCATTGGTATATTCAGCAGTATGGGGTTGTACGTAAAATGAATGAAGTTTCGAATTCCAAGAGTCAGAAAAATGCTTTTGTATGAGCTACATAAATTTTAATGGTACAAGAACACTTTACTACCTAAGTACTCGTGTATGAGTCAAATAGCTTTGTTACTTGCATCTGTTGTCGCGATGTCACGACTTTCCTAATTAACGTACTTACGTTTCTTGTGTAAGTCTGTTTGTTTTAATTAGACGACTTTTTGCTTTATCTTGTTCGACTTTTGAATGACATTTGCATAGACCTTTTCCTTGTATGTTCTCTGGGTCTTCTTCGAGTTCTACAAATTCGTAGGTGTACCGACTAACCTACTAGATTAGGGTGAACTATTTTTGCTTGAAATCTTAGAATAACCCGCCAATGTACCGCGGTACCGACTAATGGCTGATTTAAACCCAATACTGAGCTTGCTCACTACTAGCCAGCTCACTACTGAGTCGGACAAGTACGGATTTTTACTTGTCCTCCGAAGCACGGAAGTAGCGCCCGCTAGTTAATAACTGAACTACTACAATAGAAACGAGCCGCCGCACTATGGGAAAATCACGTACTATTCGTCTCAAAATCTCACAACTCTGTTCTTTTTGAACTAAATCAGCTGTAATTTTGCATATGTATTCTTGGATATATCAGGTTTAATGTGAATTACCTAAATTATTAATTTAAAGTTTATATTTAACTAAAAAAAATATAAGAAAAAAAACAATGCATTTTATGTTTTATTTATTATATTGTTATTTTTCATGTGATTTTCTTTTAAATTACATAAAACTCAGACAAAATAATATTAAATGAAAATGAAACGACGCGCCGGTCTATTGAAATAGAGGCCATATTTTCGACGTTTCTTCTTTCTTCATTATGGCACTGTTTCGAAATGGAATAGTCCAAAAAATGACGTTCATAAGTGCATTGAAAATACACGAAATGAATCGAGTTTTTTTATGTCCATCTTCAGATACTTATGCAAATATATAAAACTAGCATAAAATCACGGACAGAACCATGTTAAGATATATCAACACAATGGTCCGGAATCGAGTTTCAAGAAGCAAGTCCGAACGGAGAATTCGAATTCTATTTGATGTTGTACACGTGCGTTCCCTATCGCCTTATTACCTTAGAAATAGAGTTTACTTTCGCTCGCACAGGTGATTGGTTATTGGAATATTGCCAGCACTTTTGCATATTTCGATGCCCCGATCTCCATACGAGATGTAACTGGGCTCCGTACGCTCGAAGTAAATATGAATATGATAGCGGCTATTCCATTCGAAATATTAAAATGTACGAATAACTTAAATACGACTTATACATATTACCTTTAAGGTTTTAGCTTTGCATAAAGATGTATTTCTTATGGATAGTTATTACTAGCTGGTGCTTGGTTTGAAGCATGCATGGCGCGGCGGTATTTGGATTGTAAGGGATCCTGTAAGTTCTTGGGGGCGTAGGAATTTCGACATTTTTGAGTAAATCAAAGTGTTAGCAACTTTAAAACAATTATGTATTGAGATACTGCCGTAATTCACGGAACACGCCGAAATTAAAAGGAAGAAGTTTTTATCAGTAAATAAGAAGATTTAATCTGTTGGAAATACGAACGAAATATTAATAATATTATAAAGCTGAAGAGTTCTTTTGTTTATTTGCTTGAAGGCGCTAATCTCAAGAATTAATGGTCGATTTGAAAAATTCTTTCAGTTTTAGATAGCCTATTTATCGAGAAGGAATATAGCCATATTTCACCACGCTTAGGTAAGACCAATAGGAGCGGAGCACCAATGAATGATGTTTCAAAATCGGGGGATTTTTTTCCTATTGAGAGCTTCCGCTGCGTGCGCTGCGTATACGGTCAGTATCTCAAAAATCATGTATGACAGAAACGAAGTCGCCAGTTAGCTCAAAGTAACGATGCCACGCGAACGAAGTCGCGGCCGGAAGCTAGTAATTGATATATTGACTAATTTTTATTCAAAAGTTACCTAGAGTATTACTTTTAGCGCTGCGGTTTTGAATCGTACGTTAAACGATATACTTTTTCATTAAGCGCTGCAGGAGCCATCGCTTGATTAGATAAAATGAGAGAAGACGTTTGTTCTGCGTAGTTTCTCTAGTACGTTAGTACTTAGTATTCAATCCTTTGGACAAAATCATCTGTGAATAAATAGGCATATTTGTTTTTTATGTATAGGTTACGGGAGGCTGGCGCTGGAGGTGGGAATTAAACTATAGTGAGACCGGCCGATGTTAAGTCCGGAGTCATGAGTTGCAGCATCAGGTTGCGTTCCCAGGCTCGATTCAATAATCAACATTGGATATCTTGTCAATACAAACAAAATATTTACACGTTTTAGTATTTCTCATGTATTTTGACCCTTTTTGTCACTATATTCCTGTCCAATAATTCATACTTGTGTATATTATAATACTCATATATATGTATGTATATATTGAACATTCGTTCACCTCTACTCGTTTTCTCAAGCCATTCAGTTCTATTCCCAAAGGTGGCCTGGAAGAAATCGCTTCTAAGGCGATAAGGTCGCCTTTTGTGTACCTTATATGTTTTAAATGTGTTATGTTCCTATATTATGTCTATTCATGTACATTAAAGAGTTTTTGTCGTTGTTGTTGTTTTTAGAAATATTTATCAATAGCCTAATCACTATATTATACGCTAGTGTGTGAGTTGTCCTGATGTATTTTTTGTATTAGTATATTAATTTTAAGTGCTTCAAAAGTTAAAGTAATTTCACGATTAAAATTTCACATTCATTAATTATTATCACACTGGTAGTGTTACCGATTTATTATATCATAATATTGCAATTACAATTTTATAATTGCTATTTAATATTGACCGTGCGTAATTATTAATCATTCTTAATGTTGATGTAATTATTATAATTGTTTGGGAATTTTAATGTTTTTGTATTCCTATCGAAGTAAAGTTTTTGTTTCCGAATAAAATTAATGAAATGTTTTGTGTTTTCAGATTGCCTCCATCAGTTTGGAATCTGATTTTTGCATCCGAGAATTTATAAAGGTACGAGATATTTACAGGATTAATTAATTAATATTAATATTTATTCATTTTTATATTAAGACGTGAAACGAAATGTTTTTTCCTTCTTTTACGAATATTATGCTGTGTCCGACTATGAAATTTAGAACTCTTCAAGCTTATATGGAGAAAGAATGCAGAAAGCTAATATTTTATTAACCTAAATAACCAATATAGCAAAGGTTACATTAGGGGGCAAATGTCTCTCGACATGTATCGGTAAAATGTCAAGCGAAGCCGACCAATTTCACCAGACATATTTGACGACAACGCGCGACTGATGTCCGCAGCGACGTCAGACGAAGTCGTGAGACTTAGCCAAACTTCACCTGACATATCTGGCGACATAACGAAGTTTTCTTTCATAAGGCAGTCGATATTATGACACCCACCTAGGTAGTGTTGTTGATTGCGGTTGCGATGTCGCATGATGTTGCCACACATGTCGGGTGAAGTAGCGCGATGTTGCTGTACTTGGTGACCCGTGTCGCGCGATGTTGCCAGTCTTGTGGAGCAGAGTTCGGCAACGTCGCGCTACCTCACCCAACGTTGCAGGCGACATATGTCGCACGATGTTGCCAGACATGTCGACCAAAGTCCGGCAACGTCGCGCTACTTCACCCAACGTCGCTAGCGAGTGTATCCTCGGCAAGCGGAATAGTGCATGAAAATACATTAATCTGTATATAAAAAATGAATGCGTGTTTGTCTTTTAGATCTAATATTACTAATAACCCATTCCAAAGCTAATATGGTGCAGGTGTTACTCGAACAGCTGAAGATAGTTTGAGGCAATCTTAAAAGAATGGCATATATTTTTTTATTTACTGCTTATTGTACACTTTTTAAAAAAGTCAGTAGATACCAGAGAATCAGTACAAAGGCGAGCTTATCTCTAGCAGAGATCTCTTTCAGCCAACCTAACTGGTGTGAGACAGATGTTGGAGAGGTATGGTAAGAGTACCTAAGAGACAAAGAAAGAAAAAAAAAGAATATACTGTGCCATGGATTTATTTTTAGAAATTTTAGTGGAGATTAATTTCTTTATACGTGACTTAAACCGCCTACGTAGCGTACGCATCCGAAGACAATATTAATTATTCTAAGCTTATAATAATACTAATATAAAAATACCTGCTAATGACAATTTATTTTATAATAATACTAATGATTTCATTACAATACACAAATAAGACCTTTAAGAATTCCTCGTGTCGGTGTTACAAAATAAATGTAGCAGCGACACAAAAAATATTCAAAAGTAAAACGAATATCTGAATACACTGGCACAGTTCATTAAAATGTTTTTCCACAGAAACCCATTGAAAAGATACTTTGTTAACATATGAATGACACCGTTGGAATTGTCGACACCACGACACCTTAATGAGGAGGTATTTGGTTTTCAAATCCATTAAAGGGTGTCCTATTACAGTTTGAAATGTTTATAGCCTCGCTTGTGTCGTAACGCGGTGACATAAAACGTTTACAAAATCATTGAGTGGGTATAAAAGGTGAAAACGAATTCTACTAATATTATAAATTCGAATGTGACACCCACAGTAGATGTTCACAGTACGATGATGAGTTGATGATGAGATGATGAGATAGAGACAAAAAATCTAGTGGTTCCGTGTTTACAGTAGGAACACTGGTGAAAACTGCGCTTCCGAACTTTACAGGGTTTGTAAACACTTGTTTAGAATGGTTAGACAGCAAACTATAATACTCGTACTGTTTGTACAGAACTTATTTTTGCGTCCAGACAAAGATAAAGGATTACCCTCCGGAGATGCGCGGGAGGGAGATAGTGAATGCTCATGCATACCACACAACCGGCTGTGATAGTTATGTGGGACTCACGGTAGATCTCGGTGCCTACCCATTGAACACTACCTGAGGTCCGTTTTGGCCGTTTTCAGGTAGAGTGAGGTCCGCTTTAGCCGTATGAGGGGTTTTCAGAAAAACTACTAATAATTTGACCATTTATTTTATCGATGCCTACTGAAGCAGCATGTTGAAGATGCCCAGACAGGAAGGAAGAACCGACAGCAACGTCTGAGAAATATGATCGCGTTAATTATGCTTAACTGTTGAGGAGTTTCCTCTTCTGGAACCACTCCTGAAGATAGTATCTGATCATGCTTATCATAAAAATGCATTGTCATCGGCATGGAAGGCTTATACAAAATTTCAGCTCCGTAGTGTAAGAGGAAGCTTGCAAGATTTGACCCGTAACTAACGAAATAACATGCTAATATACAATCATACTACACTGCAAGTTAAATAAAAGCTTGTAAAAAAAGGTAAGCTCATTTTATTCATACGATTTATTCCCTAAAGTGCTTATAATTTGTGTGTCAGCCGATCTCTGACCCCTGAATTTCCTCCGAAAGGGTTAGAAATAAGTAGATAGGTATCTTCAGTCTATTATATTTATCGGTGGTCTCCCAGGCCGACCCAGAATGAGAATCTTAATACTCTGCCTGTGGTATTAGACTTGTTGCCCGATTCGTTTGAGAGATATGGTAAAAGATAGGCGATTTTTGTTCGTGTGTTATTTTTATCCGGCTCGAAGGACCATGAAAAATATGGCATAAAGGATTATAAATAATGCTTAACCCTGATTTCAGAATAGACTTTCATTTGAAGAAGGAATAGACTTTTTACATGCCATGTACATTACATAAATACCTAAACATAAATTTTGTATAGGCAAAAAATATAAGTAGGTATATTTTATGTTACCAACAATTATGAGCGGAAAAGTGACCAGAGCACCTAAGTTTAATAGATTATTACTGCCCGTGGACATTATCAACACCAAGTGGGACATCAATACCTTACCCGCAAAGAAGAAAATAATAGGATACTCGGAACATCTTCAAGTGAGAATGACCATAACATAACCAGTAGATTGGTGACGTTGAACGGTGGAAGACTATTCGGAACATCTCCAAGTGAAGAAGGTTATTAAAAATATTTAAAAACAGCAGTTTTAATTATTATAAATCCATAATACAAAACACACAAAATTTCATAACTGTATTGTTAACCTTGTACTTGGGACCAATCCTGCCGTAGTATCAGGTCATGCTTGTCATAAAAATTCATCGTTATTAGGATGAAAACTTTATGCACAATTTTAGCTCCGTAGTGTGAGAGTAAGTGGGTCTAATTAAGCTTGCAAGATTTGACCCACGAAAAACATACTAATATACGAGTACAAACATACATTGCAAGTTAAATAAAAGCATGTAAAAAGAAAAGATATTATTATCTATAAGGCATTATACTACGCAAAGTTAGGTATGAATCTGGTGCCTAAAGACAATAACCCAGGACAGATAGCTTTACGTAACCTCGTAAGTGTAAAATTTTTGTCATCTGCGTATTAATTTTAAAACAATGAAACTCGCTTGCTTATCAGCTTGGATTTTACAAGAGCCTTATGCTAAATTTCTCGGAGAGCTTTTATGTTTGAAGCGGAATAAATTTGACGTTATCGAAACGAGTAACTTTAGAAAATGCTAACGAGATTAAGAACGAGTCAATATTGCCACTTCTGACTGTTCAGTTTGTTTTCTACGCAAAAAGATGTTACCACTTTATAAAATGGATTTCTTACAGAAATTGATTTCGGAAATTTTTGTTTAGCTTATATTTTATTAAGGTTTTAACTGATTTTTTATTAGCGTAATGTTTCTCTTGTAACCTTCGTTATGGTTGATGTATGATTATTGTTTTAAGAAGACACGAGAGATTCATCGAAGGTTGTGTATATTTGCGTGATTTGCGTGTAATTGTTGAATCATTTTAAAAATTGAATCAGTGATAGCCTAACGGCTTGACGTTGGTTGTTCGAACGGGAGCCCCGAGTTCGAATACTGCACACACCTCTAATTTTCAAAAAAGTTACGTGCGTTTTACAGATTACTTAACACTTGCTTCGGTGATGGAAAACATCATGAGGAAACCTGCACTCCTGAGAGACCATCAAAGTTCTCAGAGGTGTGTGATGTTCACCAATTCGCATTCGGCCAGCGTGGTGGTCAGTGGAGACCAAAGCCAAGTGGAAAAATTATCAGTTGAAATAATAATGACCCTATCCCGTCTACATCCGTTTCTCTTTCTTCGTCTTTCCGATGGTTATAAATGTTGTATAAATGTAATGTGAGCAGGTCTTTCGCCTTACTTCGCCGGCAAAGTGTTAAAATATTACTTATCTGATCGAAAAATCTCAAAAGTGCAAGTTTCCTCATAATATTTTCTTTCACGGTAGCAAAATGTAAATAATGAATCAATAATGACAAAAATTGCTTAACAGACCCCACAAAAATCCCTTTCCATCATCGGGTTATACTAATCTTACAAAACTAACCTTGACACGAATGACCCCAACGGACCCCGGATAAGCTGATTAATCAGTAATTCTATACCGTTACGTGACTGTCGTTTTAAAAATAAACAGCAAAGCCAGATAAATGACTGCCGTGTCGTGAGTAAATCTAGAGTGACGTGCACGGGGGAACATCCAGCAGATATTTACCTGGATAATGAAATGAGAATGTTATAGACGTTCACATAAGTGATAATGAATTTAGGTGATGCAAACCTTACTTTTGAAAGGGTTAAACACCTTGAGGAAACTCCTGAAAGTATCCACAAGTTCTGGAAGATATGTGAAGTTCTCCGAACTATAGATTATGGCCTATATCCCTTTGTGAGAGCAGACTGAGCTCAGTTATGTGGTTGGTAATGAAAACTATCTTGCTTTATTAGGATATCTGGATTATCTGGGATACTGGGCATACCCCTGCAACTCTTACTCCCACAATTATTGGTTGCTCAAACTTCGCTAAGGGTTTATTAACGTATACTTGCTGCACTCACAGTCGTGAATAGGTTTGACAAGTACAATGAAAATAATAATTCACTTTTAATACGCACGTAATTTTGAAAATTAGATTTGCGCGTACGACTTGAACCCAGGAACCCAGTTCGAGAGACCAATCTGTGGTTCAATAGTTAGTTTAATAGTCTTATTTACCCATTAATTATCCCCATAGAAATAAAATCCCATCAACCCCTCGCTAAGCTTAGACTCAGACGGACAAACATACAAACCACAAATACACACTTTCATATTTAGAGTACTAGTATCTGCCCGTGGCTTCGTCTGCGTCATGTACTGAAAAAAGGTAGCCTATATGTTATTTCAGGCCTTAATCTATCGCTCTGTTAAGTTTCATCTTAACCTGTTAACATATAAACATACAGGTAATTCCAGGGGAACCTACAATCGGGATAAAATCCTATGTCGATTTTCTTGTTGCGGCCTGTGTACCACGTTTCTTCTTAATGGGTTTAACAGTTGCCGTCTAAAGATTCAAACATATAAATGATCAAATTATCCCAGGGGAACATACAAGTGGAAAAATCTACTTTACGCTACGAAAAACAAAATTCATTTCATGGTTGAGATCTATCCGTGTACCAAGTGTAATTTTAATCCGTACCACGTCAAGGAAAGACCATGGTGAGAAGCCTTACGAGTGGGAGGTTAAAACTCCCTGTTCACATAGTGAGTTGTATCGATAATCTACAAATCAGCGTATTGAAACAAATGCCTTTTCTGTTTGTGTTCACGAAAAACGATAGTGCAAATATGTATATACGGGAAAATT
>DWJZ01010501.1:0-10084 GCA_018249125.1 Asbolis capucinus
ATAAGAATGTATAAATATTGTATTTAAGCTTATGACTTTCGTTAAATGAGCTCGATGTTCCTATGATGAAATAAAATATTTTAACTTTGACTATGTCAGGTGTCGGACTATGCCAAAACGGCCACGTAATTTTGTGCTATTAATAAATATGTTGATTTTTGAGAATTCCTTATTTAAAGGAGTAAGATCAGAAACAAAATTTGTATTATAGTCATTTTAAGTCACGATGAGATCGAGATTGTATTTGTATATGATAACATCTTAAAACGATCTATATTTTTATAAATAGCTATATGTAAATCTGATCCGCATATGTCAACATTCTTGATCGCGCATAGAAAACAACATGTGTTCCCAATTATTCAACCTCGATTCTTTAAACTAGCCCCGTGTGACTCTAACCTTACACTAAGGTCAACTGCTGTTCAACACTGATCAAATGATTTTATGATTACTTAATTAGTATTTTGTGACGCATTTTCATTAGAAAACATACCAAATTCGTTTAATCTTGTCATACTTTTTGTTAAGTTGAAAAGTACTTAAGTGGCGCTGGTATATATGTTTCTTAGCTGATTAGCCGTATTGATCCGGCTTAGAATATAAAACCCAATCCCATGCTAACTTATCAGGGTGTCGTAAAAGGCATACAGAAGTCAGCTGCTCGATGTTAGGGCTTCGCGGAAGGATTATTATCTTTTTGTGAAGCCCGTCTGACTGGCTACTACCCTCTTTCTTAAATCAGCCGCCAAACGATGCATCGCGTTCCGGTTAGGGCCTGAGAGCCAGTTCTTCTCTTTTTCTCCCCGTTCTTGATCCATCCTCCTCCTCATTCTTCTTCTGTCTCCTGTCCTGAAGTGGCGTGTTGTAATTGTATCTGAGGTCATTTGCTGTTGTATTTGATCCTAGTTGCTTTGGCAATGTACCCCTTCCTTGATTATTCTCTTCCCTGCGTATACGGGTCTATTACTTACTTCCTGGCTGGCAACGTGTTAGTAACACCTTAATCTGGTGTTATTAATGTCCATGGACGGCGGTGGTCACTTACCATCAGGTTATCCGTTTGCTCGTTTGCCTGCTTATCACATAAAAAAAATAGTTTTTGTTATTTCGAAACGCACGCATTATTTTAAAAATGTACATCTACGAGATAGACAGTTGCGCAGCTCAAGGCAGTGGGCTACGCAGTGCCGGATTAGAATAAATTAAGGAATTGCTTAAGGCGACACGTTTTGGGGGCCCCAGAAATAGCACCAAACATGAAAATTTCTAACCAGGTAAAAGGTACGGCTGCCTGAAAATCCATGCGGTTTAAATTGACTAGAATGCTAGATTGTTGACCCCACTTTTCTTTTTATATTCATAGGTGTTAGATTGCTTAATTTCCACCAAAAAGAAAAGGGTGTTGAAGTTTTATATAGGCCTCCTCAGTATCAGGCGAAACCGTACTCAACAGAGGGCTGTATGAGCACGGGTTTCGAGCATGCGGGGATCAGGCGTGGATTGCATAGTACATCAAGTAGTTTTAATTCGTTGCTGTTACTAGGAACTTTATGGTTAATGGGAAGGCGGGGTGGGCCGCTTGTAACAAGAGCGTAAGATAATATTTGTGTTTTATACTGCAATACAGAAGTAATTCGAGCATTTTGTTGATTTTGTTATTTAGGTACAATATACATTTTACTCATTCCAGTTTAGTGTAGTGCACGATCTGGTTTCCATAGATAGATCTTCCATATACTCACATAGATAGTCCTTCATAAGATACTCATTGTATACTAACATATACTTGCTACAAATATTTATTTTACTATTGTTGGAAGTAATGAAAAATATTGATAACATACTATTTATCCTTGGATGACAAAGCATCTCGTCTGTGCAGGCCATTTGACCACAAACGTGCTTAATCAGTTAATAAACGTGCTTAATTAATGAATAGTGCGCTGTGTAATCAAATTGTGAATGACGAATAACGACATTAATTACAATGAATAAATAATCTTTTTTATCATTAAAAAAACCAACTACAAATGACTTGTACAGGCACTTAATAAGATGAGAACCATAATTAGTTGTAGCTAATTAAATACGTATTGTTAGGAACAACTGAAAACTACTTCTCAGATGTCGTTCAGAATTACTACTACGTAACAAGTACTAGCTTCAGAATTAAAAAAAGAATCATCAAAATCCGCATCACGATAAATCATTAATGACGAACATAAAGAAAAATAATAACTCAAAATTTCTCGTCACATATCGCTCGCAGTTACATGGGACGATGTGACACGTATTAAGCCATCGAATAAAAAAATGATACAAAAATCAGTCCAATCAGTAAAAACTTCTGAAGTTAAAAAACACAGTATAAAAACACAGACGAATTAAGAACCTCCTCCTTTTTTTTGTAGTCGGTTAATGAATATTCTGTGGGATATCAGGGTTCCTCGTGTCGCCGACGTAATGGAAGCACGAAGCATCTCACAAACAACACCTATAAATCGAGAATAAACATTTATCTTTGATATAAATGACCCCAGCTGGGAATGGAATACCAGGCTCGTCACTTTGTACTCGTACATGAGGTCACCGCCAACTAAGCTAAATAGTGGTAAAATTATACAGAGCTCCCGAATCTAGGACTAAAGTAAAAACTCTACGAATAAATGATTTGTCTAATCCCACCAATATTATAACTGCCAAAGTTTGTGACAAAGATGAATGTTTGTTACTCTTTCACATAAAAAATACTGAATGAAACTTGGTACAGATATAGATGATAATCTGAAATAACGCATAGCCTACTAATAATCTATCAATGACCTACCGGTGGAAGCCGTAGGTAGAATCTAGATGTAATAAAAGAAAATTCTAAATATATTCATGGCTTCAACCCATGGTCACCACTGAGCACGGGTCTTTCCCCAAATTTAGGATATTTATAGCATATTTCACCACACTGCTCCAATGCGGATTGGTGGAGATGGTGGAATATATTTTTAAATATCCCTAATGTTAAAATATAACCGACATTGATACCTATAATCTAAACTAACAACACTTATCTAATATTTAACTTGGACTTCACACATTCATAATAAATTTTTAAAAATAAATCGGTGAACTACCTACACTTGAAGTTACTTTATATTTAACTAGAAACTGCCCTCGCTTCGCTTCGGAAGAATCAGTTACCAGAAAGCAGTATCACGGATTTATTTGTAGATATCGATATCCTCTATAAAACTGTAGTACATCCCTTTGCTCTATTGTCAATCATTTCCGCAGCGTACGTGATATAAGATTTTTTTGGTACTTTTTTCACACGTTGGGTTACATTGTCGAAATTTTCACGCGGATTCCTATTTTTTCTCGTATTAAATATAGCCTATGTTCATGAGGGACATTGTTGGATTCTAATGATAAAATATTTTTTTTAATCGGTCCAGTAGTTTCGGAGCCTATTCAATTCAAACAATAAAATTTTTCCTCTTTATAATAAGTGTAGATTAAGAATTTATTAATTTTCAACTGTACTTTTAATTTTTTTTTCATACCTCCAAATATTTGGTCTATGAGTGGACAGAAATTTTGTCAAATAATCCCTCATTTTTAAAAGGTTAAGAACCACTGATTTAATGTAAATGTACCCACGTTTATCCTTACGTGAACAATGTTTATAGCTTGTTTATCCAAGTGACCTAGCAAGGCAGTTTGGAGAAAGTAAATATTTTAACTCTGTATTTTCCGTGTATCCGTTATTCCGAGCTTCTGCGAATATAATGACGCTTTCCGAGTAGCGTCACCTAAAATAAAAGACCTACTTATACTGGAATTTTACAAAAAATTGCAGTGCGGTGCTAAAATAAAAGACCTACTTATGCTGGAAATTTACAAAAAATTGCAGTGCGTTGAGTTATATATAAGACGACCAAACGTCCTGTTTTGAACGAGACTCATCCTTTTTTCGACCACCTATCCCGCTGTCCCAAAATTTTAATTGGGGTATGTTGGAAACATTAAATTATTTAGTAATTTTTAGCTATGGAAATTTATTAAATTATCTGTCATAAGTATTGTCTATTCTTCTCAAATAAAACTCCGTTCTGAAGACACGACTCGATGAATCCTTCAAATTAAAAACCCTTATTTCTCAAGGCATTTATATTTAATATCTATTCAGGACGCAAAATTGTGAAACTTTTGTTATAAGTGTATTTTGAAGTTAATTTGTAAATAACTTAAGTTTGAAGTTTTTATATGGCGTACTTGGTTGCTAGTCTTTGATATTTTTTATGAGTTTACCACCGTTTCGAGGTTTGTTAAGTGAGAAGACGAAAAAGGTTAAGAATTCATTTATATTTCTATAGATATGCCATTGTTAGATAAAGACTTCGTGTGTCATTTTGAATAAATGACAAATTACCTACAGTAATGGTTTTTCCCGTTACACATACATAAGTGACTGTTCGCATAATATGTGAATTATATAATATTCTCGTACTAGCTGTACCCGTTCACGCTTCGCTGTGATTTAATATAAGTTACGGAATTGGCTAGAGTTGTATGCATGTATAAAAATTGGTACATGTTTTGTCAGAAGCTAATATATGTACATGTGTTTGATCGATATCATTTGGAGGCTAAAAGCAGATTATTCTGACAAAGCTTGGTTAAGACATCAGTGCTCTGTCTCCTTCCATTTCAAAGTCTATAAAGGACAAACAAACAAACATTCATTTTTATATATAGATCATATTGACAATAAAATACGACACATTATGGGAACCGAGATGTTAGTTGCCGCATATTTTAAAAATAAATATCGAAGATTATTATAATGAATTAGAACACCACTTCAAGTATCATTGACAAGTAATAAAATGAAAACAGCATCAAAACAGTTGCAGTCAAATTTGTATTATTAGGGATGACACAAAAACGACTGGACAAATGTCGCTTAATTAAGTTTAAGTTATTGGGCCACTTGACACAGTTCTCAAATATTAAAAGATTATCAAAATTTGTATAGGTCTACTCAGTGCAACTTCGATCCGGAATAAATCTAAACAAAACATAAAAAATCTTTTGTAGGGTTTCACCAACTTACATACATGAGGTTTTTCCACTAAACTACTCATTATAGTTTAAAAAATTTCTTATTAAACTAAGTATTGATCAAAGAACAAGTACAAACTACAAATAAAAATAGTCGTACAAGTCACACAGAAATACAAAAAACAACATCATTCACAAATTCATACTTAGACACTTCCTTAATTTTATGAAGGAGTTCACAAACTTTCCACCTATTGAAGTATTTTGTTTTATACTTTTATAGAGATATTCATACTATATTTAACTATATACTCTAGTAATTCTAACTTTAATGGTTCTATAACGCATATTTGTTATTTTTGATGGTTTATAAATGAAATAACTAAAACACAATTTGGTGTGAAATTCGCAGCAACGTTACACATAGAACATTGATTGGCTGACATTTTGTCGTGCCGTCATCAAACATGGAAACAGACACAAGCTTAACGATTGTCATGTCAAATTTAAGATGTCACAAGTATGTAGCCTCATATGGCTTAATGAATCTTCGGTATGGGACAATGATATAAAAAGTAGAACGAGGTACAAAAACTTGGTTAAGAACGGTTCAACCAAGTTGAATGTTCGTGGTATTTAACCTTATAGGTCCCGTTAGTTTTTGTGTAGGTACGTACTGATTCATCATTAAATTTCACATGATAATTATTTTACAATAACTTTTACTGTCAATAATATTGTTATAAATATTATTCATCATCATCATCTCAACCCATCACAACCCACCACTGAGCACAGATCTCTTCTCTGAATGAGAAGGTTAAGGCCATAGTCCACCGCGCTGGCCAAGTGCGGATTGGCAGACTTCACACACCTTTGAGTTTTTCAAACTCCCCGGCATGCAAGTTTCCTCAGGATGTTTTCCTTAACCGTTAAAGCGACTGACATTTAAATGCTTAAAACGCACATAACTCCGAAAACTCAGAAGTGCGCGCCCTGGGTTTCGAACCTGAACCCCCCGAGTAGGAGGCCAAATTCTTCACCACTAGGCTATCACCGCTTTTAGTTAACATTCAGCGTATATTAATTGTAAAAAATCTGGCCAATGGATTAGTTATCGACTAACTTCTCAATCCCCTTATTGGCTGTGATAGCCTAAAATACGAAATCCAATTGAAAGTTGGCAGACCAGGGTGTCGTAAGATGCGAAAGAAGTAAACTTTTTTGTGCTAGCAAATGAAGAGTTATTTTTTATTTGTGTAGTCTTGCTGGCTGCAACTCTCTTGCTTGAATCAACCCCTAAACATTTGGATATGACTGGGGGCTTAAGAGCCAGGTTTCCTCTTTTTCTGACGTCCTTCAATCAACCTCCTTCTCATTCCTCTTCTGTTTCCCGTCCTTAAGCGGTATGTCTGGGATTAGTGGTGTCCTAATTTTGATGTACCTCTTCCGTTATTTCTTTTTCTGTTCTTTCGCTTCCCTTAAGCTTCCTTGCTAGCAGACGACGCGTCAGTGACACTCCAGTTTGATGTTATTAATCCATGGGTGATAATTACCACTTACTCATATGCTCTCATGCCTGATAATCCTAAGAAAAACCTCAAGAAAATTGACACTTCTAAACAATTACGTTGTAAAATAATACCTGTATTATTCTTTATGACTTCTCTGTTGCACTCTAGTGATAATTTAGAAAACTGTCAATGTTAGCGATGGATGACTCAGTAATAATCATTTGGTCGTGCTTTGCGTCATTTGTTTATAAATAGATAATAATGTCTTTAGATCCGTAACTTGACGTACAATGTAAAATTAATGTTTAATTAGATTGGATTAGATTCAACGCAGCCTAGTGTTTTGTAAATACCCTAGTGTTTTTCAGAGGAGATCGAGGCATTGAATATGTGCACACCTTTTTTCATCCCTAACCCTGTGAAGGAACATCCGAGCCCAGTAGTGGGACAATTATGGGCCGGAAATTAGACCTCCAGCTAGCCTTAAGTCCAAAAACAAGGATAGCTTGGGCCCTGTATAACTTTTTTTCCTTTTATTTTTTCAAGCGTGATTTTTTGGTTCTAATATGTATATGAGTAAAATATACTTTAATTTCCACAGTTAATACTAATAATATTATTAATACATACTTAATATTATAAATATGAAGGTGTGTTTGTATGTCTGTCCATCTTTGACGTAGAGTCGGAGCGACGGATTGACGTGTTTTATGTGAAGATCTAGAGAGTGACGTTTGCTACTTTTTATCATCAGTGGTATAAGGCGAGCGGAGCCACGGGTGAACCCTAGTGATAACAAAAATCGCATCTCAATACACAATATGCATACAAAATTAAGAATAACTGCTCTGAAAGCTGCAGTAGATATAACAATTTGAAAATAAAATAAATATGTATATTGTAAGAGGACTAAGAATTTAAAACGCATTAAGTGCCGATAAGTATATTTATTTCAAGTATCATAAACTCGTTCCCATGCTCTGCTTTACTAAGTTTAGGTGTTTCAGACAACCTACATCAATAAATCAGGCATGTTATCAACAACATCCCGACATGGAAATTGGATCTTGTGATAGCGCGGCTCAATACTTTAATGAACTAACGAGAGAAAATACTTCACTATACAAGTTTCATTAATTTTTATTCTTATTTTAGCCTCGCGGTTTTATTTATATGAGACACGACGGCCTTTTTTAAACGAGATTCGATACACGCTATTCAGATTTTGTTGGAGACGTTTGCTGGAAAGGTTGCAAATTAATCAACGGTTTTTGATATATTGTAAACACATTGGCATTGACATATTATTTTTAGAGAGCGATAATACGGATTTTTCTCGGCCGCCATTTTGTGTAACTAAATCTAATAAATACATACACTCAATTTAATGAATAAACAATTAACTTTAGTTGTCTGATTTGAATAGAGAAAACTAGACAACAGTTCTATTTACTTAATAAAAAAATACTTCAACACACTTTTTTAATGAAAAAATGATTAATCTATATAACTCAAATAAGCTTTATAAAACTATTTTGAAATAGAATATTTAATTCGTCGAAACACATCAAATTTCATAACTGTATTATTAACCATGGAGTTTCCGTGTCTGGAGCCAATCCTGGACGTAGTATCATGTCATGCTTATCATCAAAATGTATTGCTATTAGGACGAAAACTTTATGCAAAATATCAGCTCCGTAGTCAGGAAACGGATCTAAGGTATTAGATATTTATTCTCATGAAAAATGTACAAGCTTAAGTGAGTTTGATGACAACAACAAATTAATATAAAAAATAACAAAAAATCCGAACAGCGTACATTATTCTTATGGTATTACAACTTATGAACATTATACTTCTACCCACATAGTTCACAATAAAACATTTCAGGTATATATGTATATCATAGATACAAACCAGAGATACATATAAGGTAGAAACAACAGTGGTTACTAGAAGTTGCAGGCGAAATTTAATTAAAACTTTCAAGATTTCACCCGAACAAACCAACAAACTAACATACACGGAAATTTAAATAAAAGCTTGTAAGAACCGTAACGTAATTTTTCTTCTTAGAAGATATTTGGGACTTTTATACAGATCTATCGATTTTAATTTTGTTGTAAGCAACATTGATTTTTATTGAATTATTGTAGAATTTAGTTTTGTGTTGAAGAATAATACTAAATAAATAATATCATAAATTAGTGATACTTTGTATAATTGAGAATTTATTTTGTTTACGTTTTAACTTCAATAAAGACCATTTGCTACTGACATAAGTCGATTGCATCACGTCATTAACATGCCAATAGGTAACATTTAACATGCATTATATGCAATATTATATGTCATGGATTGACTATTTTATAGATAAACTATTTTATAGTTATTGGTGTACAATAAGAGTTGCAACTCGCGGCTACGTCCGCAGAAAAATTTGATATTTCTAGAAAGATAAAATTTTATGGGAGCTTTTTTTGTTTTTCATTCAGACTTACAAAGTATTAGAAAACTTCGTACTTTTGATCATTTCCGTGCCCTATAAAAAGTATAATAAAATAATTAATACAAACTAGCTTTTTACGACGTCTACGTCGCGTAGAAGACTTCCCTCTTAGGAAAAGATTTACTTTAGGGGCAGAAGGCTCTAAAGTACATTAAAAAAATAAAATCTATTACATACATACAAAGTGTCATGTGCTTATCTTTGATAATGAAGAAATTTCAACCCCTTCAAGCATTTTTTCGCAAAAACAAGTAGCCTACGTTTTTCTTCAAGATCTATTGTATCCCTTGTACTAAGATTCATCAAAATAAGTTTAGTAGTTTAGATTTGAAAAAGGCTACTTTCACATATTTGTAAGAACAGGGTTTAATATTTTACTTCATCGTTGTAGTCATTATAGACACGCCAGCGTAATTATTATAATATTATCGCTGGTAGTTATGGTCGCATACCAGAAGACCCATCTAAGTTAATCTGAAAAAAAAAAAAACATAAAAAAGTAACATTTTTTTCTCCTCATTTCAGCTACGATGCCAGCGATGGTTCCTCTAGAACAGAGGAAGGAGGTATGCTCAACCCTGGGACCAAGGACGCAGCCCTGGACGTGCTGGGCACCGTCCGTTGGTACGACGACAAGGGCGACCTCTACGAAATGTCCTACAAAGCTGGCAGAAGAGGCTACAGAACGATTATCAAGAAAATATCATAGAGAGACAGCGTCGTCAAGACTGGAAAACTGGCCTTGTTTTTTATGAATCTCGTATTTATTATTTAAATTAAGTAAATTATTAATTATATTTTTAAGAATTACACTAATTTTTATTTACTAATTGATCTGGCAGAAGTTTATAAATATTTTATAATATATATAATATTATATATATATATATATAAATTATTTTATAATATACACTCACACAGAGTTGTCCAAAGATATTTATTATAAATGCGAAAGTTGGTATGTTTGTTTGTTACATACTTTGACGGAAAAACTGCC
>DWJZ01010502.1:0-10084 GCA_018249125.1 Asbolis capucinus
ATCTATTAATCGATAGGTACTCGGTGCCGATACAACTTGACAAATTTGTATCGTAAAATTCCACTTCGAATTTGCACACGCCTCAAGCGAATGCGATGACCCTTACTGATGCCTACATGCCAATTGTTCTTAACACTTGTAACTTGCGCCCTTAAAATACCAACCATTATTTGGATATTAAATTACGTACATAACACATGATTTTCATGTATCCGTGGCAAATATGTAATAGATAGCGTTATTTTATATAATATTAATTAACCTAATAACCACAAGATCGTATCAACATTATTTCACTGTATAAACAAACTTACGTATAATATTAGCTCAAAATACCTCTCGCCCCGTGTAATTAAGGAATTCTCGTAATCCAGTAGGCTTGTTATAAATTCAACACATATTTTGTTGCTATCCGTACCTGATGGGAGCGTGTTGGTAAATATTTAAAGTTCATCGCGAATTGACTTCTAACAAGAGGAGTAAAACCAAACGATCCACAACGGTTTGGAATTGGGTTCCGCGAGCTATATATTTTATAAGTTTTTTTATTAGTAAAAGTAACCATTTTCTAACAGGCTACGGAGCTGTAATTTTCCATAGTGCTTCAGTTCCGATGACAATGCAATTTTATGATGAATATGACCTTAGTACGTTCAGGATTGGCTCAAGATAAGGGAACTCCACAACGGTTAACAATACAGTTATGTAATTTTGTGTGTTTCTTGGTATAAGGGCTCTTTACTCTATAATCTCATTAAGGATGTTTTTAAATATTTTAATAACAATTATTTTATTTTCACTGGCTGGTGCCCCTAGACAAATGTATTTTCTGTTATCGTTCACGCCTAACGCTCATCCAAAAATGCACGGGAATGACGTTAATTGCGGAATAACAGACGGCGTATGTTTGTCTAGTGGTTAATAAATCTGACTAGTATTCACATGTCGTTCGATTTTCATCCAGAACTAAATTTTCTGTGATGAACATGAATGTTTTTACTGTGTCTAGGTGCTATGCTAATATATAAATATACGTTTATCAGTTGTCTGATTACTACAGAATAAGCTAACGCTTAGTTTGGAATCAGATGGCAGTGTCGAGTTCTTCGTCCCGAGATATTATTTTTCATAACTGATTTTACAATATTAGATGGTTTTATAATTTGACTATTTTTTATTTGAAAGCTTATTACTTATTGGTACTTATTACTGGGTGTACTGATTTTTTTATTGTTTTATTCGAAAGTTTTAAAAATGAATTTCCATTGAATTAAGATGGAATCTTAATGACACTTTTGCTTAATCAAATTGATATTATATTTGATTAACGTATGACATACATAAATATGTTATCGGTAGTATTTGGGTGTTCAAAAAAAAACCAGTACCATTTCTTCCAAAACAGATGATATCTGCAAAAGTAAAATGACGTTTCAGAACAGAATTCAATACGGAACCTCAACAACAAGAAACAAACAAATTCGCACTATAAAATATTCAAAACAATGAAGCCAACCTCATTTCATCCAGGTGGGGTTTGTCTGTTGGAGAGAACTTTACCAACACCAGTTGTCTTTATGGCATCAGATGCTCTGAAATCTTTTAAGGTCCGAGAACGTTTTTGTTTTTTTATATTGCATTACAATTTGAGTTTTAATGTTGGTTTTGTGATAATTTAGAAAAGTTTTGTAGATTCTTGTGCGATTTTTTTTTGTTTGAATTTGAAATGACTCTTTAGTAAAATAATCCTTACTTAATATTAAAAATGTGTTAGTATTAACTTCTGTCTGTTCCGTTTTAATGTTAATTTTAATTTTTGAACTTATTTCGACAAAAAAAGGGAAGATAGTGAAGTTTATTTAGTGAAGAAAGGCTCGAAAAGGTTGAAATAGTGTATGACAGTTTGTATGTAAGTTTATATGTAAGTTCATTATCGTCGATGAAAACTAATTTATTCACTTGATAAAGAAATTATAATACTCATGGGTGAGAGGAGGGAGGAATAGGGGGGCTAATTATAATTCATATAACAGAACAATAAATAAACGAGAAATTCTTATTCCACTTATTTCTTCCTATGATCTACAACTCAAAACTTTTTAATTATACCAGTGGTCCGCTTTAGATTTCAGTTTAAAATTGCGAATAACTACGTTTTACATCAAAGGATGGAACCGGATTATAACTCCTTCTCAGTATTCCTCCTATTTATTTTGAAGAAATCAACTGAAGAAATCGTTTATTTTTTGAGTATTTCAAAAGACGTAATCGTACCTAAATATTGCCCTATAAAGTGTAATAATTCAGTTTTAGATAGGTAAGGTAATCTTTTTTTTTACTTTCTATAAATTAGTGCTTGACCGCGATCCTGTCTGATGGTAAGCAGTGATGCGGTCTTAGATGATAAAGTGCACTAATTTAGTAAAAGCCTTACTACTCTAGACTTGAAGACACTTACATTGTAATCGAACGGGAACACCGACGCGGGTAACTTATTCCAGTCCTTCGTGGTCTAATCCTTCCGTATTAGGAAGGCGCGTTTACTTCATATTTGTAACATTATCATCTTCATATGTATTATGTATATTTGTGATTGGTATTCAGTATGCGTAGGTGTGTCAAGTGCCTATAATTTTTATTGCACACCAAATACTGCAGACGTCATTGTAACTCATAACTTCCTTCTTAAAATTACATCCGAGATTATATTATTACATCCGATATTTCGGAGATTATTAAGATTATTAGGCAACCTTAAGTTTTGAGACTCCAAAATAACTTGTGCTTATATTATACTTAACTTTTTTTCTTCGCCCACCATTCTAATCTTGTATTAAATTGTAAATTGGTTGCCTGGAAGAGACCGCGGCGTTAGTAAAAAGACCGCCAATTTTATTTGGTGTTTCCTAATGCGAGAAATTGTAATTATTTCTGTACAATAAAGAAAATCTATTATTTCTATCGTAATTATGTACGATAGCATCATTATTCGATAAGCGTGAAATGATTCAACCGGTAGCTACAGTACTCAATGCAGGGAAGTCGACTCATCGATTCGCGAATACAATAACATTCATTCGGTGCTAAAGTTCCACCCGTAAATGGCAACTGCGTTTCGAATTCCCCATTGTGTGTTCTGCTTGCTGCACAGGAAGCTCAAGAGCCCCATTAGGCAGTCCTTTGCCACTGCCGATTGCTTGAATGAATATGAAATTTCTAGGGTACAGTGAACTTTAATTCGCTATGAGACTACGCTAGATTTTAACCTTTCACACTTTGGTCTTAATTGGCTCGCTATATGCAATTATGCACAAAGGAAGCTAAGATGTGGCAGTTTCTTTTTCAAAGTAAGAATGGTATTTTTTTTTCTCGTGTTAAGTTTTACTTTTATTTATTTTTGAAATAGTTTTTCTTTATTTCGCAAGAGGTTGGTGTTTTATGAAACATAAAAATTCGAGTATATTTGTAAGTAACAATGTCGAAGCTAAAAGTTTGTATTTAGTTTACTAAAGGACAAGCCGAAGGATAGAACTATTCCATTTTAAGGAAGCAATTGAGTAGGTATATGTATCTCATATTCTCTTAAATTTGTATCGGATAAATTATACAGATTTTATTACATCTTCCACGCAGTTCCTTATATTGAGTTGAGTACATGGGTACGAATGAAATATCACAAATACTCAAAACCTGAGAACAAACGGAAATTACCTCCATAAATGACTGCCTGAATATCGAACCCGGGATCTTCAAAATCCTATGCTGCATAAGTCTTATTTATACTTGACCTAATTTTATTCCATTAGACTGTACTTAGTAATTAATCTTAAGATTAGATTAAATAAGATAAATCTTAGGATATCCATTGATTTTAAAGTCTTAAGTCTGCGGGATTCTTCGTCATTTACTTTATCAATTAACTATTCACTTAACTCATGAAAGTCTTTAGACACTGTAAACTAAATTTTCTGTCCAGCTCTCTGACTTTAACCGACTTCTCATAACTCCTATCAGTTGGTCGAGACCACTTTCGGTAAAGTTCTAAGATCACCAAGCGCAGCGCAGTTTTCTGTCTTTACTCAATAAGAACTTTATGTGCACTTTACTGGCTTTCTACCATAACTTCTTTTGTATAATTCTTTGAATCTGAAAATACTACTATGTTATAAATTTATATGAGAAAACCTCTTTTCTTATATTTCACAACAGCCTTTTTTTGGTGAAAGCCATATCCAATTTTTTTAATCAAAATAGATTGTTAATATACTTTCTTGTGCTTAGAAATTTCTGTAATTCTTCAGTGTTTTGAATAAAAGGGATTCTTAGTACTGATCAATTTTGCTTAAATAGTTCTTTCTCATCGAGGGCCACATTGGTGATTTCCCGGGAACTGCTCGTGACTTTAGGCACCAAGAATCACTTAAAATCAGGTTTTTCGTCATACCCATAAGATCAAAGTTACCCTTACGATGTTATCGATGTATGTTGGGTATAATTTAAGACTGCTAAAATTTAGAAAAATCTTATTACAAAAACTGTTGATTCAGCGTCTGGCTGCGACGTAATCTATTCCTGACCTTTGCAGTAGTTTGCGTGGTACTAAATAGTTATTGGTTATTTTAAAGAATTTGAAGATATTTTTAAGCTGCTTTAAAAATTTGATTTTGCAAGTAATTTCTCCAATACCTAGTAAATGATCAACGATGTTTGCTTTGAACATAGTTTAGTCTGCTACTTTTTTATTTATTGCGCGTTCCGCGAAGGACTGGGAGGAATTTTTCCCGTTATTAATATTGTATTGAGTATTGTGTCTTCAAGGCAAGTGTCAATTGGCTTTTAACTTAATATTATTCATGTTGACGCTTTATTATTCATGTTGACACTCAAACAAGACAAAATGACTCTCGGGAATCAAGCAATAACTTAAGATGAGAATAATATATTTAAAAAATTGACTTTAAATTACATCAACAAGTAATAAAACGTTATCAATGTCATTTAAAGGCAGCAGCAGCTTTCCAATGAAATAGGAATCTTCAAAATTGGTATACCCAGTATGAAGTTATGACGTAACGAACATAAGAACCTCCTCTTTTAACGTCTGTTAAAACCATAATCCGTGCAAATTATACATTAAAATTGTTATACTGTTTTGAGGGTAAGACTCGCCAAACGTATCTTTGCTGTGAGATTGAGGTAATGTGCTTCATTCAAATCCAGGACACGTTTCAAGGGGTCTTGGGAACGGTCGGAATTAGCTTTAGTGGTCCTTTCTTCCGATCCTCTTGGCCCAATTGTAATGGTGTTGCTTGCGTACAATTTGAGAATGGCTATTGTAAATGAGGTTACATTTACTAAATGCTGTTAACGTTGTCCTCGAGAATTTCATTTGAATATGGTTTTGGGCCCGAACCTATCAGGTCTGTAAGTATAAGAGAAAGAATGAAAATACGATTGAATGAATGAAAGAAACTGCCGTTAATTACATCATCAATTTACCACGAAAATACTTTAAAAGCTAAAATTTGCACTATGATACGGAAAGTGGTATTATCCTACTAATATTATAAACGCGTAAATTTTTAAGAATGGATGTATGAATGTTTGTTAACTTTCAAGAAAATACTACTTGACGTATTTGGATGAAACTTTACAGTAATATATGTAGGTTATACATCAGAATAACAACTACAATTTGTTATTATTTTATGTTACTTTGGTCATAATTTAAGGATATTTGTCAATTAAGTTGGAAAAAAATGTGCCCTCTGACAGCTATCTTGGCGTACGCTGCCTAAACCATTGGAGTTACACTAAGATGATGTACCATAAGACTATTTGTCTCGAGTAGTTCCAAATAAAAGTCCGCGGTCCGCATATAACTGCCTTTTATGTGGAAGCTACTATGACCAAAATTGTGAACTATAAATTTAATTAAAACGATCAGTAATCAGAGATGACCGCATCAAGCCATGACTGTTGATTTTCAGGTCCTTATTGGACCGGATTTATTCATATTTGGAGAAAAAATATATGTTTTTAGACTAATATCGTCGCGGATACTAAGACAGTCTTGCCGTGACCATGACCCATGTAACTGGGTCGAAATAATAAACAGATCGTGAGTACCCGTTTTCATTAAAATATGGAGAAAAAATGTTTATTGTTCAACACATAAGAATATTTTTGTATGGGCTTTGGGAAAAATCTTTTTATGAAGCCCGTTTGGTGCATTTCTCTTTGAATCAGTTGCCTAACGATTCGACACGTCCCGGCTGGGTGCTTGAGAGCCAGTTCTTCTCCTTCCCCCTGTCCTTTAGTCCTCTTCCTTCCGATTCTTCTTCTGTCACCAGTTCTGTAGCAGGATGTTGTTGGGGTGCTTTGGGTCAGTATATGTCATTATAAATTTCCTGTTTCTTTAGGGATGTACCGCTTCATTTGTTTCTTGCTCTGTACCGCGGGTCTATTGCTTCCCTCCTGGCAAGCAACGCGTTAGTATAATCTCAACTTGGGGTTGCCAATATATATGGAAGAATGTGATCACTTATCATCAGGTTGCCTGTTTATAACAAAAAAAAATAGATGCTTAATATCTTTGTGCGTTCCGTATGTTCACATTTACATGACATAGTCTGAATGAATCTCAAGACGTGTGAGTAACACACAGCCATCTGAACCCAAACTAAGCATTAGCTTGCAAACTATGGTGATCAGAAAACTGATAAACATACATATATGTATATCTATATATTTTCTTTACACCCAGACACAGAATTCCTGCTCATCACAAAAAAGTTCTGGATGGGGCTCGAACCCACTACCTCCGGCGTAATAATAAATCATTTGCCAATAAAACATTGACTATACCAAAACTCCCAACAATTCATAGTGAATAATTTCACCGATATAATAACCATAAATATGGGGCCAGTGAATCCAGGAGCGGCCATAATTTACGAGGGGAACTTTCCACACGTCGAGGCAAACGGTTTGATTTACGATGCCTTTGTAAGAACTTCACCACTGCCTTATTGAGCAGTTGTTTACTCTTACAAAACGCATATATCCGGGGCTTACAGCTGAGCGTTTCAACAAGTTGAGTTGATGCAACTGTTTACATATATATGTCACTTTTTAAAAAGGAGATTATGTATGTATGTATGTGATATTATTAAAAATGCAAAATTTTCAAACAGAGATAGTGTATTAGGTTTTCTAAGTAAAGATACAACATTCTACAGATCTATGTATGTAAGCATATATGTTTGTTTATTTGTTTGTCCAGGCATATCACCGAAAGTACTAATCGGTTTATAACTCTTTTTTTACATACTTTATTTGACTTAGTCAATATCTGCAGGTATTTTTTTATTTAATCGTTATTGCATTTACCTGAAAGTAGGTCGTACAAAGAGCGAACTTAATACCCACCGGCATTCTCTACCAGCTTACCCGGTACTAAGTGTTACTTCAGCTACAAACTATGAATCTGAGAGATTTTGTCATATTGATTATTTTCGGTTGCCAATCTTGTTATGGCGACTTTTCGTCAAAATGTACGTATGTACGGTCACACAAAAACACGATGACATTTAATATAACGCTTATAATAAATAAAAAATGAATCTTATCATGTTTATCATCCATATTCTAAATCTTTCGCTAAACAACCATACAATAATAAGTGCCATAAACAAACCACCTCATCCCAGCAACGGTACGTAAGATGTAATTACATCCGTCAGCCAAGATATTCAGCTCAAATTGCACGATAGCGAAGACGTATTCAAAGTCAAAGGCACTTTGGCAAACAGTTTCGTATTTCGAACTTGGTTTTAACTGCAGAAATAGGTCGCTTTGATAATTTCACGTCTGTAAACAAGACGAGGACATCGCTCAGATTTGGGGCAAAATTTTGATGGTGGTATGGCCCACTAATCTATGTATACTAGTAATAAAACTATAATAGTCAATTCTGTACATAAACTATTTTTTGAAAGTGGAGTGACGGGCAAGTGGAGGGCAAGCGTTCACGCGGTCGATCACCCACTCGTTGGACAGATTATCAGAACTGTAACCCAAAAGTCTATAGTCCAGAGTTCTCGAGACGCTGAAGACCGCAATAGGTGGACGTGCAGCGCAAGGACTGCATGGTTGATCGAAAAAAAAAATTGTATAAATCATCGAACACGACCACTTTGTCAAGAATGAACGACTTAGGAGAGATTTTTTGAAAATTTTGATGCAGCGAGGCTTTGTTGTCGACATAGAAACCAAAACATTTTTGTTTGGATTTATTGTCTGTCTATCTGTCTGTTCGAGCTCCACGCAAAAGCCGCTGAACAGATTTAGATGACAGCTTTGTTCCCGTGGGATAATAGGTTAAAATTTGTACGGCAAATCTGTAACCACAGGACAACTCTACTCCGAAGCGAAACGAGGACAATTATATAATAAACTGGGGTCCACACGTGGCTTCGCTCGAGTAGTATGTTTATAAAAAGTAGCCAAATAGTAAATAGTTAGCTAAATAATAAAAAGTGTTAAAAAGGAGTAACAAACATTTGTCCATCCATCCGTTCATTTTCACAAACTTGTACAGTCGGCTGCGAAAATTTATGAGGATGTATAGATAAATGTTTCTTCAGGCACAAAGTATTCGATGGATATGAATGAAATTTGGCACAGAGATAGATTGACAGGCCCGTGTGGCAGTGGTTAGCGAACCAGACTGCTAGGCTGGCTTCCATCTCCGACCCAGAACAGTTTTGTCTGTGATGGGAATAATTGTTCTGTGTCTGGGTTTGATAGGAATATCTATATAAGTATGTTTTTTTTGAATACATGTATTTTATCGAAATTATCTGATCGGTCACAGAACAGACAAATAATGCTGAGTTAGGAATCAGATGGCAGTGTTTTTATTTTTTCTTACATATTTAAGTTAATACTTGACCACTATATCACCTAATGGTAAGTGGCGATGTAGTCTTAGATGGTAAAGAGTATTAGAGCCAATTCACTCTTGTCTTGAAGACACCTACATAATACGAGCGGAAAAACAGACGCTATCAACTTATCCTTGTTGTCTTGAGCCTTGTTGTGAGCTTATGTGTACACTAAAATACTTCAAAAATTATTTCTTCTTTGTCCTGAGCCTTAGCTGTACCGAAGTTAAGCGATAACAGACTCGTATTTATTAAGCCAATCTTAACGAGAAGTTTGTAACCAGGTCTTCTAGCAACATTGTACTTACAACTACAAACTGTATACGTTGCTTCAACATATTTCTGTATATTAACTCAACTCCAAAACTAATCTTAATCTCCAACTATCGAGTAAGTTTCTTGATGTTTAAATTTAATATTAGTACTGAGAAAAGTTACGAGCCACTTCCGTTTCCAATAAGGTAACTTACTTCATCAGCGATCGATCTTTGGAGGTACGATGACAGATATAGAGTTAATTAAGTTTTTTAAAGCCCGCATCAGTCCTTTCAAATTTCCAAGTCTTTTCGAGAATTTCCAATATAATCCGGCTTTTCTTTTGATCCCACGAATATGAGAGGATTCTGCTTTTCATTAATCTGAAATTGCTCTAAAAATTAATCTGTTCCAGTTTTTTCTTTTTTTTTTTCTGGAATAGAAATGGGTTTTATAACTGAACCGTGTTTGTATTAATATTTTCGTAGATAAAGGTAAATATTGGGCTTTGTGTCATTTTGCTGTGTAGTATACTGTATACTTCATATCACTTTGTATGGACATTGGTTATTTGGTCATATACATATGTATGTACACCAATATTATAAAGAGGAAAGATTTGATTGTTTGTTTGAATCGAATAGACTCCGAAACTACGGGACGGATTAAAAAAAATCTTTTACCGTTAGAGTTCTACGTTATCCCCGATGAACATAGGCTATATTTAATACGAGAAAAAATAGGGATTCGTGTAAAAATTTCCATAATGTAACCCAACGTGTGAAAAAAAATCCTTATATCGCGCATGCTGCGGTAATTATTGACAATAAAGCAACATGACCTACTACAGTTTTACAGAGGATATCCTTATCTACAGATAA
>DWJZ01010503.1:0-10083 GCA_018249125.1 Asbolis capucinus
AACCCACGACCACCGGTTTAGTAGTCAGGTTCACTAACCACTAGACCAACCGGCCTGTCAAATGTAATGAACGTTTAAAAATATATATTTAAATAGAAAATAATTGAATATTAACATTAAACTGTGAACATTGTACCTAATACGATTAGAATTTAACAATTCGTTTTAGTACATTATCAGTGGTATATAAGACCGGATTTCCGATAGAAAAATTGGATTAGTATAACCTTTGGTGAATATAACGTGTTCTGTGTACTTTAACAATGAATTTGCTATATTTTGTCAGTGTTTTCATACTCGCCGCTATATCAAGTGAGGCACTTGTAATGCCGATTTATAACCTAGACGAGGCACCTCAACTTTTTGAAGAATTTATCCAACGCTATAACAGACATTACAAAAACAACGAAGATAAACTGATTCATTACCTTGCTTTTGTAAAAACATTAAAATTGATTAACAAACATAGTATAGAAAATCCAGATTCTAGTTACGTGCTCGATATTACTAACATGGCCGACGTAACAGATGAAGAATTCAAGAAAATGAATGGCCTTATACCACATTTAACTGGTAATTAATATGTTTTATCCTTATAATCCTTCGTACTTTTTTATTAGTCCTTAAGCCTTCTAATCCTGTGACGCGCACCTCTGATTTTTAAAATTATGTGCTTAACAGTTTTTTATCAATTGCTCACTGTATCGTACGCGTCGGCAACCTTTTTTTATGAGGGCTGCAAATGTTATAAGGGAATTGGTGCGGGCCACATTTTATGTCTCGTCGGGAGGATCAAATGAAACGCTAAGTTGCGTCGTGTAAATGGGATCTGATTGGGCCGCGGGTTGTCGACCCCTGCTGTTGTGTCTCGCCTGCCCGTTTGTCGAAATTTAACTGTATTTTATTTTTACAGTATAAATCGATGGAAAGAAAGCTACGGAGCTGACGATGTCGAAGCTGATTAAAAAAATATATATACTTATATATATAAATATTGTGTACAAATTGTGAGAGTCAGGCAGTATATAGAAGAAGAAAACGAGTTGTATTTATGGTTTTGAAAATAAATGTATTCATACTACTGCATTTTTACAAATAACTGTCCTGATAAGCATATTTTGAAGAAAGCTTTTCTGAAATAGGAAAAAAACAATGAATTGATAATTTTTTTATTAATTTATTTATTACAAACAAAAAAAAAATCTGAAACTCATCACTATTAAAATTTGATCTGTAAGTTTGTCACAAAATGAAAATATTTGACATCTATGTCTATACTAATAATAAAACTAAAAACGGGATAAATGCTGTAAATTCCTTTTTCGAAATTTTAATACAGGTCGATAATTCGAAAACTTGTATCACTAAATTACATGAATTACTGAGTTTCACTGATATATAGTACTGTATTATTTGTAATTTATTTAGCTGTATGTTTTTCAAGGAAAAACCTATTGTTATTCAACAATATGCAATCAATAATAACATTTTAATAATTAACTGTGGAAACTAATTGTTATTCGATAAGTAATTAAACTTTATTGATTAGCTATAGTATCCTTATTATATACTATTCATTGCCCTTGCTTGGTTCCAGAAGACTGGAAGAAAGCTATACAATAATTCTTCTCGTTATATAATCTACAAACAGGAACAATTGTTTCGAAGGTAGTCAGTGGTTTCGGAGTTGCCATACTAACTTTTCGCTTGTTATCCTACGGGAATAAAGCCATTTCCTGGGACAAAACCTACCTTATAACCATTCTCGGGTCTTAAACTTAGATCACGTGAAGTTTCATCCAAATCTGTTCTGAGGTTTTTGCGTGAGGCTTGAACAGACAGACAGAGAGATAGACAGGTCTCTATATCGATAACAATGCCTCTCTGCATCAAAATTTTCGAAATTAATTAATGTACAGAATTTATTGTTATTAAAGGTGAATCATCGAGAAATATTTAAAAATATAGTGTTATTATTACATAGACGCTTAGTCACGGTTGCCGGTTAACAAACTTTTATCTATACTAATAATAAAACTGTAACGGGGTCAATTCTGTACATTACCACGCTGGTCAAGTACGGATTGGTGGACTTCACATATCTTCGAGAACATGAGGAACTCTCAGGAGTGCAGGTTTCCTCACAATGTTTTCTTTCACCGTAGCAAGTGATAATCATCTTCTGATATGCCTATTACTTCGACAATTAGGTACGTGTCGTAGGATTTAAACCAAGAACTTCCCATTTGAGAGACCAATGTTCAAACCTAAGGCTATATGCTTAAAAAAATTCTTACGTACTTTTCTCCATGCAATCGATCGAGACATAACTTAAAAACAAAAACAACCCTCGGTAGTAAACGAGCAAAAGGGTAAATTGAAACTTGAGGCTAGGGTATTGTATGGAATTGGTAACTTGAAATATCAAGATATCTCAGAGGATTTGTCGCGGCCTCGCGCCCTTCCGGTAACCCTGCGGAAAGTTTATGATCGAAGCGGAAAGTATACTTTCGATGTCAATACGGGAATGTTCTAGATCATTGTAGATATTCATAATTCCGTAGTTTTATAACATTTTCGTTTGGTAAAGGTGTTTTTATATGGTTTTATTTAACTTGCAGTGTATATTAGTATATTTGTTTCTTATGGGTCAAATCTTGCAAGCTTAATTAAACTCACTTCCTATTACTTTATGCAGCTGATATTTTGCATAAATGACAATGCATTTTTATGACAAGCATGACCTGACACTACGTTCAGGATTGGCTTCAGACACAGGAACTTCTCGATAGTTAACAATACAGTTATTTAATTTTTTTGTGTTTCTTTGTATTATGGATCTATAATTAAAGTTTGTGTTTTTAAATATTTTTAATAAAAGGTTTTAAACTATGATGATCAAGAATGACATAAAGAAATCAAAACTTTATGGCACTAGGTTTCGCTCGTCATGATCAGACCAGGGCCTTGAGACAAAGCCTTTTCTGTTATCGTTCACACCTAACGCTACATCAAAAATGTATTGGAATGACGTTTTGTGCAGAAAAATATGGCACTTGTCTCTTCACAATAAATATGAACTATAACGTAACGGTTCCGAAAATATTGCACCAATTTTATTCCCTTTAGTTTAAAAAACGACTCTTCAAAAATTTCTAGCTTCAGCCGATATCAAACAGTTTCAAGGTTCAGACACTTGTAACCGTCAAAATTTTTTGATTCTATCGTTTCGGAAATATTGAGAAGAAAAGGCTAAACGATCTTCTGAGCTTCAAATTATATGCAATTATTACATAAAAAAAAGGAAAATAAAATTATATTTTTTGAAGTACTCGGAGCTGGATTCGGTACATTTATTTTCAGGTATATATTATTATGTTTATAAAGAGCAAAGATATGATTGTTTGTTTGTTTGAAGCTCCGATGCTATTGGGATGAAGTGAAAAATTCTTTTGTCATTAGAATCTTACATTATCTCTGGTGAAGATAGGTTATAGAATATTTTCAAAAACGTAAGTAATCCGTATGAAAACATCGATAACGTAATCTAATGTGTTTAAAAAATATAAAAAAAAACATTCCTTATATCGCGTACGCTGCGGAAATTGTTGACAATAGAGAAAAGTGATGTACTACAGTTTTATAGAGGACATCAATATCTACAAACGAACTCCGAGTTCCTTAAAAGATTGCCGCACCTTGCGAAGGCGAAAAAGACAAAATTAGTTTAGCTATGCCAATTTCTAGTTAATTTCCTTTCTTATCTCATACGATCATTTTTGATTAACACATCCCGTAATATAAGCGAATTACCGAGCAGCCTGTTGTATTATAAATATCTTAAAATTTACCCAAAGACAACTGAAGCATTAAAAATAAACATTCTTTTGTGTTCGTAATATCCGGCCCATTCTAATCTTATTATGGTGTATTTACAAAAGCCAAAGTTTGTATTGAGCTTTGGTATAAAAGTAATTTTGATATAACAAAGAAGAGCCTATTTCAACCCGCGACATTTCAACCCAAAACCCTTTCGGCAGAAAAATGTACCTTAGTTATTGTTCTGTCCGGATTTATATTTTACTTTACAAAGAACGCTCAACTTCACGAGAGAAATTAAAAAATAACAAAAACGATAGATATTTTTATATGAAAATACAAAAGTCCTTTGATAATAGGTATAATTACACTGTAGGTAGCTAGTTAATTAAAATTGGCCTTACAGTTTTGGGTGCAGGCTTTCGCAGCTTCATCATTTTATCTTCAAAATATATTGTGGAGTTTAATACTCTTTAATATGCTAAAGAAAAATATTATGAGTATTTTGTTGAGTACAGTGTTGTGTTGTAATCTGGGGGCACGGTAGAGCCCCGCCAAGGCGAGGCATGTTTACGAAACAAACAAAATACACGGTCAAGTTCAGATATATTTATATTATTTAGTGAAAAGTGAATAAGTTATTCAACAATCGTATTGCATACGATATAAATGAAGATAATAAAATATATTCTACTTTTAATATCGTGTATGTGTGTGTAATATGTCCTCTGCAATACAAACTTGAATCCTTTTGTTCGTTAAGCATCAATAATCAATGTTAGTCATAATTTTAATTTTGGTCATTTTGGTTATTTAATCTTGCAACAGATGGCGTTGTGAGGGATATTTGCTAAGCGAAGCTCGGTACATCGAAAAGCATTTAAATTGATAAAAGAGTTATAAATTTATAGGATAATTTTATTCATTATCCAACTACTAGGTTCCTGTCCCCTCTTAAAATGCGAGGCTAGACCTGCCCATAGTCCATAACCAACTGTGATTTGATGGACTTCACACCGCTTTTAAGAACTTTATGTTTCCTTCACTGTAGCAAGTGATAATCAACTTCTGATACGCTTATAACTTCGAAAATTAGAGAGAGAAACTAGGACCCGTTCGAGGGAATTGCAGAATATACTATAGCACAGTTAAAAGCAGAGATATATACTGTTATTATTTTTGTCAGTAGTATATTGTTTTTAGTAGTCATGGGCCTCTTGGGAGGATGTGGAGAGGAGAAAATCGTTCTCGTACAAGTTTTCCCTTGACGTCGTGATGTTATATGATTTCCAGCAACTTTACTGAATAACATTGTTTGTAGTCAACTATGTTCCTAAGTTGTTTGGTCGTAACTTTGTTATAGGATCGATCGGTGATATGATAACCGTAGATGGACAACCTTCGCTTTGGGGCTTCAGGTTTTGATCTGGTTTCAGACGCCATCTTGTCAAACTTACGTCAAATGTCATATCAATGTCTTTTGAATGATTACTCTATAACTTATGACATTTAAAAATTATGCAATAATTTGTCCTGAAATTCAAATATTTTTCTATTTACATGTATACTCTGTTTTTTTTTTATTAAATTTGATAGTTTTATTTAATTTTAATATCTAATTTGGCGTTTATTTGACACATGAAACTCAACTCTTCTCAGCCACGGTTATAAACAGAATAAATTATAAGTGTATCAATTAGTATAGTTTGACGGGTCGATGTAAGGAAGCTCATGTCATGTCTATAGTTACAATATCATTGGACTCAAATTTTTACTTGTTAGGGTATACTACTAGGTCAAACGACCTTGTATTGCTTAGGTTCTGGACCCAGGCGTAACTGTACTGGAGATCTAGATTCAACCTCGTGGGTTTATAATTGTCTTGTAGGTGAGTAATTGTTTCTAAAATGACGAATAAATATTTGAACATTGACTCTTTACTTTTTTTGTTAATTTTTTTTATAAGATAAGCAGGCAAACGAGCGGACGGGTCACCTGATAAGAAATCGTCGCTGCCCATAACCAGTAAAATCACCAAACTGGGGTGTTACTAACGCGTTGCCTGCCAGGAAGGAAGTAATAGATCCATGCACGCAGGAAGAGAAAGAGACAAGGGAAGCAGTACATTACTGAAGCGAACGGAATCAATAACGACTTTAAATAACCCCAGATACATCAAAAACATACTTCAGGACGGTTTACAGAAGAATAATGGGAAAGAGGAGAAGCTCCCAGCTGGAATACCACCAGTCGTTTTGGGGCTAATTCAACCAAGAGGGAGATAGTCAACCAGTCGGGCTTCACCTAGCAGCTGACTTCTTTATGCAATTTACGATAACCTGAAAGGCCAGCATGGGATTGGGGCTTTATTCTAAGCCATCCCAATACGGCCAACGTAAATGTATGTGTGGTGTAATTTATAATAATATTTTCATGTTTATTTTTTTGACAAACAAATACAAAAGAAACATATGTAGATAAAAAATCACATTAAATTGAATATTTAATAAGTCATTCAAAGATTTGATACATTTTCAAGTACAATTATTTCGCCCATCGCGTTGGTGTTCAATTTAAAATTGTCCTTTTAAAGAAGTCACATTTCTTCATAACCGTTGATTATAGGCCTAAGTAAAATAAAGACTAAACCAAGATTATTTCCTGTAATGGCAAACAGCACTCTTGCTACTCTAATGAAAACAAGTGAATCTCGTGACAGCGCTAATGAAGATATTAACACAAGACACTGGAGCTGGCAAACGAAATACAATATGAGTGTGTTATTGAAATACCGTCGACACGTGCTACTTTGCTCCTACCACTTACATGGGAAATGTAATTTTACATATACTACGTAATTTTAATTATAAAACTATAAGTTTTTACATAGTGCAAAATTTGACCCGTAACGAACAAATATACTAACATACTCAAATACAAACATACACTGCAAGTTAAATAAAAGCTTGTAAATAACTCCCATTGCTTTTTAACACAAATATGATACATATCTACATATATCTGTATATTTTAGCACAATAAATATACACATATTTTTTGTGTTACCTTCGTAATATATGTGAGAGAGTGCACACACCCATATAATTTATACAAAGAAATTGTACGAAATATTTTATATAAAGAATGTACGTATATTTATAATTTTTATGGCAAAATATGCTTTTGCTTCGTAAAATATGTAAAAAATTGAACACACCTGTAGAGTTATTGTAGAAATTTTGTAATATACATGAAAACCTAGCTACCTAGGTACGAAATTTATACAATACGTGTGGAACAGAGGTAATAGAAATATTCGTGAAGCCTCACGCCGAGCTTGCTCCTGGCTCTGCCTATAATATGCATGAGGAAGACTTTCGTACTAAATGAGAAAATTGGGGTATGAAGTATCTCGTATCAGAACTGACATACAGCTGGCCTGTTAATGTTACGGTTCAAAGCCATGACTGCTACGCTATGGTCGTGGAATTGATTACCATCTTGTCCCAACTTTTTGTGATAAACAGGATTGTTTGTAATGTGCGTCTGGCTGTAAAAATATACGTATAAATAAATATAATAATATATATGTAGGTATGATTATTATTTTTATAATTACCATATCACAAGCTGACGCCTAGTATGGGATCAGATTCCCGTGTAAAAGTTGTTCAAAACATATTTATTGTTTAAATATAAATTAATGTGTTTGTTTGTATGTTTCTTGGTTTTTTATAGTCTCTGAAATGGTATGAGATACAGCACTGATGTGTTTAACGATTTTATACAGAATTCTCTAGAAATTCTTAGTATCAAAATTATAAATTCTCTAGGGAAGGTTTTAGTATCAACATTATAACGATCGGATTGTTGGTGAAGAGAGGCCAAACGCGCACCTGGTACAGCTAGTTATGACTAAAGACAACCACTGCTGAGATACAAGTTGCTAATGAAAAGATTATCCAATTCCAGTAAATTGTCACTAACAATCTTTATCCTAAGTAAGTCCTACTGAATTGAATTTGGCTAGACCCGAAAGAACTTTGCGGGCCGATTACCTGGCAATTGGGATGTAAGCTTCCTTGTAAATATATTTTTTGTAATAGTTTGTACCTATTTTCGAGGCTTCAATACAGGCCGGTTGGTCTATGTGAATCAAACTGCCACACCGAAGGTCGTGGGCTCGATTCCCACGCAGGTCGAACTTTTCTGTGAGCACGATTTTGGATTCTGGGTGTGAAAATATGTATATAAGTATGTATTTATAAATATATAAATGTATGTTTATCAGTTATCTGATCACCATAGTACAAGCTATCGCTTAGTTTGAGCTCAGATGCCCGTGCGTGATTTGTCCAAAGATATGTAAAAAAGATATATATACATATATATATATAAAACAGGGTTACTACTAAACTAGGTTTAGACACCAGTATCCCATTTTCTTTGTGATAGGTACGGTACATAGGTAACAGTACTAATATACGTAACTTTTTGTGAGTTATGGGAGAAATATATGAATAAAGTTATTAATAAAATTTATATAATTTTGTAAACATTTCATATTTTCTCTATACGTATTACAATTTAACTTAACAAAATGTTTCAAAAGTGTTCAAAAATACATACGCTAGTTAAATATTTCCTAGCGTATGCACAGCCTCATGAGACCAGTTATAGTAGAACCGTTTTCATTTTATAATTTTAAATCTGCACTACACCCAGTATACTCGTATTATAGTTAAACTACCTGTACCCACAGATTGAATAGCTCCCATACAAAGTTTCATCCCATATTGCAAAGGAACCCTGATTATTCGGGATAAAAAGTATCCTAAATGTTAATTCGGGATATAAGTAATAACTTTGTCAAGCTTCATCAAAATCTATCCTCGGGTTTTGAAGTGACGCGTGTTCAGATAGACAAAATAATTAAAAAAAATATATGTTCTTGTCGCGATATTAGAGTGCCAGGTCATTAATATTTTGAAAAAATATTAAATATTCAAAATTTTGAAAAAATGTATTTTGAGTTTTATTATAGTATTGGGTTACCTTGGCATAGGCGAAGGAAGTTACTATGGAATTTTTCTTAAAAATCAACCGATTTGCTTAAAAAATTACAAGAAACATTCCTTATTTATATTAATAAAATACATGTTTCTCAGTTTATTCATAGTTTGTAATGAAAAGAAGAGAAGACAAAATAATATGTATTTTGAAGAATATACTCGTAAGAATATTTTGTAATTTTCGATACAAGCTCCTGGGTGATACAACTTGTGTTTACCTTGAATTTAAAATTTACATATTCTTAATAATATATGTACGTTCAATTCAAATTCAGCGTTTCTTAAGTTTAATTCTATAGACGATACAAAATACTGATTTCTATGATCATTTTCGGAATGACTTATAATCCCGAGAAATATTTAACATTTACGATACTTTTTTTTTCTAATTAACCTTGGAATACTGAATTAAAGTTTTTATAGGATTTTTTGGTCCACGGGTAATAAAAAATTATGCGGGTAAGCGAAGCTGCGGGTACAGCTAGTTATAAATGAATAAAAAAATGTAATTTGTATTACCTGTTGTAATAACAATTTTTTTTTATATTACCTACTAGTACTCTGAGATATACATATGTTTATGCTTAGATTAATCATTTACTTGTAAAATGCAAAACCCGACGATAAGAGATACATAAGTGTAAAATAATAAATTTTATAATTATCTAGAATGTCAATATACGTATCGTAACTATAGGGTGGCATTGTTGGCAAAATGCCACGGGCCCCCGACCTAATGGGGCCTCTGGCCTCACGGGCCCCACGGCTCAAGTCTGCGGGTTCAGAACTGGCAAAACATAAAAAAAAAAATATAAAAAAATTGTACCATTATAACTTTGAAATCGTCTCAGTTATTACAAATTAATTACAATTTCTATTTCTCTTGGGGCCCCGTCCAATGGATTTGGCAAGGGCCTCAAATGATACGTCACGCCACTTTCAATACGATGTTTATAATTTCAACTTATAAGTATCTCTTATATTACGATTATTTAAGTATTTTTATGCTTTATAAATAAAATTTTATGTAAAAGGTAGTTTACCCGAGATATCGCACGCCTGGCCAGATTTTTTTATTTTTTTTATATCTTTGGACAATTCACACACGGCCATCAGACCCCAAACTAAGCGTTAGCTTGTACTATGGTGATCAGATAACTGATAAAAATACATATATACTTTTAAATACATA
>DWJZ01010504.1:0-10083 GCA_018249125.1 Asbolis capucinus
GACCTGGGTGGGAATCGAACCCACGACCTCCGGTGTAGCAGTCAGGTTCACTAACCATTAGACCAACCGGCCTGTCATGTCATTAGAGTCGGTAACTCCACATGTCCATCCACATCCCCCAGGATGAAAAGTATTCCACTCGGACGACCCGGCAAAAACCTTATACGCACACTTTGATAATTAGTGGCGCAGGAATCAAACCAGTTCAAACCGCTAAGCTATATATGACAGCTTGCGTACACTGTTTCATAATACTTTGCGTATTGGTATATTGCGTCGTTGCATAGAAAATCGAACTTATTACTTATAAGTACTTGACCTTATTTCGCTACGAATGTACTCGATGCGATAGTTATTTCAATAACGGTACAGTTTCGTTGGTTCTTGTAACACATGATAGGACACTAATAGAATCGTAATGTTATTGCAGTTGTGATTTCACCTAGATTTGGAACACGTTACTTTAGTTGTATATAAACAAGTACTTTAAATTGCCTTCGTTTGGTTTCGGAAGAACCAGCTACCAAATAAGGAGTTATTGTGACATAACTGTTACAGTTAGACATATGGTGTTGCAGATTTATTTGTAGATATTGATGTCCTCTATAAAACTGTAGTACATCACTTTGCTCTATTGTCAATAATTCTCGCAGCGTACGCGATATAAGATTATTTTTGGTATTGCATAAAAAAAATTACCATTTTTTATTCAGAGCACGAACAGCTATCTACTAATATATGTACATAATATGGTTTTTACACATTTTTTTAAATAGCAGCATTTACGTTTTCTTCCGTCGATATACACTTCCATTTTCAAATAATTAATAAAAATTGCAAAAACCGAAATAATTTTGCACTAAACATTAGACATGCAGTTTTACCTTCAGCCAAGTGTCCAACGACTCCTGGGTAGCCAGCGCAGGTGAAGTTACCATAGTCTTCGTAGATACCGAATTTTAACCCCTTGCTGTGTACCTGGCAACAATAAAAATAAATTCATGAACTAACTAACATCATATAACATAACTAACATCTAATAACTACAAAAAATTTCATGAGGAATTTGACAAAAAATAATATCTCAGGACAACTCACACACGCCATCTGATCCCAAACTGTTGGCTTGTACTATGGTAATCAAACAACTGATAAACATATACATATATGTATATATATATTATAATACATAGTTCTATACATATATTTATTACACTGAAACACAACACACCCCTCCGCATCACAGAAAAGTTTGTTCTAGTAGTCGAACCCACGACCTCGCCAACCTCGGCCGTCTTAGTGGCTTCACTAACCACTAGACCAGTCTGATGTACTTAATGTACTGGAAGAACCCTACTCAACCTTTGATTTAACCCTTACACAGTAGTTAATGTAATCGGTTCTAACGTTTTAATTAAAGTAAAATAAACAAATACTTAAATGGAAAATTGTTTACGTCGGAACTTTGCACATGGTGTAAACAAACTTTATCACAAACACAGTATACTTTTAATTAGGTCTAATTATTATAAGTATAATCACGAAATATATTCAAATAAATCTAGTTAAGAATATATAAATTTAATACTAGTTAGTCAAAGTCCAAAATCATTTATTCCATGTGGGTATTTTCAATACACTTATGAATTATTTTTTTGAAATCTCCTACCGTTTCGGAAACGTGCTATAATAAAGAGAAGAAACGTAAATAATGGCAGGACTCGTGCCAGAGTACGTCCCTAATTCTATTTTTGGCGGGAACGTTGCACATGGCCACGTTTTGCGTGGAAACATCGTAGGGGGCACCACTCATCTAAATATTATTTGGTTCCTCACTGTGGATAATAGATGGCGCCACCCTATGTATTAAGATTGCCAACAATAGGTACAATGAAATAAAAATAGAAAAGTCAGTTGTTGTTATGTTAATTACAATTATTCACCACCCAATCTGGCAGACATTCGATCTGCAAAATGTTGTTTAATGTCATAGTTCGGCTGATCCCTGATAAATGTTCACAAAAGCACAGACAAATCTCAGGATATATTACGAGTGCGTTACAAAATATCCTCATAAAATTAATCCTCAGTTTTTCTCAATATTGTAATTATTTTGGTATTATGTCCCTAAATAATTATTATATATCCCATTTCCCAAAATAATTACGACACAATTGACAAAATAATTACGACACAATTGATTACAAAGCTGTGTCATTGACAAGATCATTTCACCGGACATGACGATATGTTAATCTAACGTCGTTACAACATCAGTAACAAGTCATGCGGGCAGGAAACTGTGACCGCATATCGTTTCCTGTGTTGATGATTATGCAGGTCTTTGGGGATTTCAAAATTTGATTACCCAGCTCCACATTAATAGTTCAATTAATAAGGTTAAAGAGCTATGAATGAATAAAAATTGTTTGTTAAAACAATTGCAATTAGTTACTCACATACTGTACTGTTCAATATAACAAAGTTACAATATTTGATCGACAATATCAAATGACATTGCATGTCATTTTTGACTGCTACTTTCTGCGCATGTCAAAGTTGTTTCTAGTGTACCAAAGTGCGGTGTGAGTCATAAAAGTCGATTTAATAGATACGTAAATAAGAGATTTCATTATTTTTTTACTACAATCTCACCTATGCTCGGTGCAAATTCGATTTGGACTTTTTCACATACAAAATCGTCGGGTTTGTATGGGAAAAATTTCAGATCTAATTTGCACCAGATATAGTCATGGCGTACGAGCTTAAGATAAAGTTAGAAATGGTAGCTTTAATTCACTCTTTTCTTAGTGTTTTCTCTTATGATCTCTTATATATCGATATAGAACTTCTATTGAAATGTGATTAATGCAATAAATTTATCTTTTTTATTCACAGACTTTAAAATGTTACATTTGTGATCAAAAATACTACGTTTCTCGAAACAGAGTGAACGCAAAGACAAAGAAGTATAAAAAAAGCAAAAACTTATACAAACACGTCACTCTTGTGCGACTGTGGCCTATAAATTATCACTGGCCTATAATTTTACTGTGTATTAGATAATCTGATGTTATTAAATACCCTCGCAAAAAATATGTAAGGTCGTTACAATAATACAATATGACGAGTTAGTCATTCACTTTAAGATAATAGGGTTGCCACTTCGCTCTTTTTTATTCTATACTTACGTATTAATATTATAAAGAGGCCATGTTTGTAGGTTTAGATGTAAGGGGTAATCTTATAAAATACATATACGACTGGATGAACATTTAGTCGGATTCGCCTGGCGGATTAGCCGTCCGCGACGATAGCGCGCTTGCGATCTGTCGCATGTATTCAGACATTCAAGAATCATTCAATGTTAACTTAGGATTTGTCTTATTACAACCGATTTATAAAAGATATGTTCACTTAAACAACCCCGTCTCCGCCCCCTAACTATACCGAAGCGAAGTCGTCTATATCAGTATCATAATCAGTGCTGCATTTTAACTTCCTTCCACAGAAATATTGTTAACTCAAATACATTTTATCTCGGTAACAATAAACATGTTAATTTATTAATATCCATAATTTAAACAAACAACTTTGAGTTTAAGTCTGTTATAAATTAAATTAAATAATTTAATTAAGTTCAATTTCTAATAACTTAACTATAAGGCAGTATTTTTTGACAAATTATATTCTTTAAACTATATCTAGTGATTTTAAATCATCAAATTTATGTTTAATCATTAATTATATTGATCTAGTAGTTTATAAGTTAGTTTTAGTAAAACCGTAAATATTTGTATACGAGTGTACTGAGTAAATAAAAGTTATTATAATAAATTTAAATAGTAAATTTTATAACATTAACTAACCAATTAGAACGCACATCTGTTATGTTGGTTGAAAGATAAATAAAGTTTAAAATAAATAAAATTTAAAATGAAACGTGAAATAAAATAAAGTTTAAAATGAATCGTGTGCCAACCCTAGATAAAGTATATCAAGGTCGCGTCGTATGTCGTAATGGAAGTCATAACTATAAGATTTGGTTCTCATTAAATTATAGTTACAGTTTCACACCTCTATTGTTAGTTTGTCGCTTAATCCGTTATAATCGGGAGCATTATTAATTTTACTAAAGCTGTGATTTTGCTAAACGCGACATACGATTTTAGCGATAGAATTAATCGACCGGTAGCCTATACCTCGGCCACCATCCAGAAAGAATTTATACAAATTTGACAGGTCATGTCAAAAAAGTCGCGGATGTGACTTCCGACCGGGGCAGACATTTATGTAACTGAAGAATCCTAGTTCGGAACTCTGAAATATACATATGAATCTCTACGTGACTAATATCATAGTTTGTCAAAACAAGAAATGCTCACCCGAGCTGCAAAGTGTTTTTTTAAGGATTGCCAACTGACATTACACTTCACACTTATTTCATACTATATCATTCTGAGTGCCTTCCCAACTATAGGAAACCACGACTCAATATGTTGGGTAGCCAAGACCTATGTACCTATTTGTGATGTAGGTAGATATTTGACTAAATATGTAGGTACTTCAATAATGTATATTTTTACTTGTACCGCCGGTGCACGGCGGCCATTAAAACATTGTGTTGTCAACTAGCCGCGTTTCTTGTTGCTTCCCGATTCCCAAATAACAGTACATAACACTATTAAAATGAAAATATATTTAAACTGATATTATATCTTCAGAACTTTGGAGGTTTCATAAATATTTAATAATTGTTTTCTTGAATGTATAAAATGTCAATATAAGATATCAATATGACCTTGAGACCTGGACAGGTGATTGTGAAAAGTAAGACTCATTTTAACATTCGACTATGTACCATTCATGATAAGTGCAGTCGCGTTACAGATTCAGTCACATTTAAATAAAAACTCTAAACGTTAATAAGACTCCCATGGTTTCATGTCATAAATGTCTTTCGCATGTCGCGCTTTCCAATCGCACTTTTAATTTAATTTCAACGCCTTTAGTCGAATTTATCGATAATAAAATGTTAGGCTACGTTGCAATAAATCGATTAATTCTACTATTTGTGGACATCTCCAGCACCCGCATACCGCCTTGTGCATCGTAAGCGGTATAATTACCACAACTCATGACGTAAACGATCTTGTTAGACAGCTCGTTTGTAACTACGGTAAAAACGCTCGACTAATGTAATTTTAAATCCTTCCTTTTACATAAGCTTGTCCGTCCTTTTTATACATGATGTTTGCAATACTTGTAATAATACAATATAATATAATAGTAATACAATATAATATAATAATTAATACAATATACAACGATATTCCATTTATCTCATCCGTACAAATCTTGTTAACAAGTTTAGTCTTAGAATAAAAAATTTTTTCATTATTTTTACATAGTTAGAAATTAACGTGTCAAATAAAAACAGACAGTTAACGTGTCAAAAACTGTTCACAGTTCAGTACGAAAAGAGGTCATTAGTGTCAATATTGTGTTATGACGGAAAATTAACAGTTTCAAATGAAAAGGGTATAGCAAGTCACTTGTCAAGACTTTACCGGTACCACGGTAGCATAACTATTTATGCAACTAAATTTAAATATCAGAATAACAAATAAATCATAAGAACCGGTATCTTTTTAAATAATATCAGAAAAAAACTGTCAAACAAAAACACACTTAGTAAGTTCTCACCACTTAGTGTCCACGTAACAGTAGCGTGCTATGCCGAAACTTTTCAATAAGACAATCGCGTAAAAATATCATTACTCCGTTTAGTAATGATTTTTTTACTTTCACAAATACTCTTTAAAATCACTAAGCTCATTAAGCAACACAAATTCTTTTGCATATTAACGTTTTTATGTAATAGTTTATAACACTTGCGAAATAATTGTCCGGTGACATAACAAGTACACCCTGTTTAAAAGCATGAGTAAGTAGTAAGACAGAATTCAGTTTCTTGGAGGGACAGGTTAGTGTAAAGATTTTTATTATTATTAGTTACTGCTCCAGGTTTGTCCGCGTCATATTTTGAAAAAAACTACCCTATTCCAGATTATAATCTATATAAGTGCCAAGTTTAATTTTGATCCATTCAACGGTTAGCGTGTCAAGGACGCAAACAACTAAACATATAAACGTGCACATCATTCTAGGGGAACGTACAGTCTAGGATAGATGTTCCTACGAGTATGCTCATTTCCAGGAAGTGGTCTATCTGTCTACTAAGTTTTATCTTAATCCGTTCTGCGATTAGCGCATGAAACAAAGACAAACATTGAAACATCTTTACAATCTTTCATCCTTCTCTTTCCTGGTAGCTAATGCTCCTAAGTCCTATATTCATAATATTAGTAAGATAGGATAGTAGGATTTAAAACTGCATTTTTTTTCGATACAACTCATGAATATCGATACGATTCGATACAGTCGCATTGGCCAAATCACAGCTTAAACTTTAGGAACCGCTGTCGTACAGGAAGCTATTAGTGACGTGCGGGTGTCGTTGTGTCGCAACGCAACAACGCTTCTTTCCCACGGATTAGCGCGGTGCGTTGCACTTGCGTTGCTGCAACCATGCCATAGTAGTTCTCGAGCATCGTGAACTACCATTATTCATTACGCTTTTAAGGCTATTCTATGAATTAGGTGTAGGTTCTAAACATTTGTCTTACCGCTGTTTGTGTAAAATTAATACAATATTATTATTAAATAATAGTGCGTAAATTGTGGGAGGCCTATGTCCAGTGGACGTTGAAATAAATAAATATCTTTTAGACAACTCACACACGGCCATCTGACCCCAAACTAAACGTTAGCTTGTGCTATGGTGATCAGATAACTGACAAACATACATATATACTTTTAAATACATACTTAAATAGCAATTTCTATTACACACACAGACACATTTCTGCTCATCACAGAAAAGTTTGACCTGAGTGGGAATCGAATCCACGACCTCCGGTGTAGTAGTCTGGTTCACTAAACTAGACCAACCGGCCTGTCAACGTGTTGAAAGTCTGATGGATGGATGGAGGATGATTGATAGGTACAACGATGGCTACAACCCATTAATGGCCCATTAGTGACCACTAGCATTTTTCATAACTGACGAAGGCCTGGGTAATATTCCAAGCTGCTCCAATGTGGAGTGGATGGGTTTGCGACCAAACTAAGTTTAGCAAGATGTTATACCGTGTGGAAGGCCTCCAACTTGGCTGTACATTTGCTACCTGACGATTACACCGAGACCGACGATTTTACGCGCCGTCCGGAACACGGAAATGTTTGTGTATGCTTGGCCCTAGCGTTCACCAATCCTACCAACCTCCTACCTCCTACCAACCGCGCCCGCTGTTAACTTAATAAATCACTCAGGATGATCCCTAGCCATCGGAATATGAGCATTTTACAATACGCATATTATTACCGTCATATTGTAAACTGCAATAGTGAAGTAAGTAGCAGTAAGTAAAGGTTTGCCAAAGACAAGATGGGAAGATTGCCTTAGAGAGAAAGCTGGGCCAAAACAGATAATGGAGGGAAGAAACCAAAAAGTTGGATAGCTATGGGGGAGGCCTGCGCCGGAAAGGCACATAGTACGAATAGCAACTAACATTAGAAGAAGAATATTCATTAGAAGAAGGCATTAGAAGAAGAAGATAGCTTTTAAAACTAATAATGACAGCGCGCTGAATGTTTATACATCATACATACAATATCCCGATAACTAATAGGACTACCAAACAAGGCGTTTAACTTAGTATTCAAAAATACCACATAAAGGCAGTACCGGCGACGTTGCAACATTAAATTTAGTAATGCAAGGAACAGCTTCCCAAGATACACCTGATATTTCGGTGACTTCATTACTATCAACATTAGGCCGCTTGCACGCGAAGCGACTATAATAGCAACAAAAACAGGTACCCCGCACATTCATTAAAACTAAAGACAGTTCTATTAACAAAATATTATTTAATAAAACTATTTTCTAGGCCGAATTGTTGTTACAATATTATTTATTGACCACACAACATCATCTTATAAAACCAAAATCACTCAGATGGGTTCGGGACTTCTCTCAAAATTGGAGAGTCCACCACGCACCAGAAGTGTGGATTAATAGACTTCACATCTTCGAGAACGAACTAAGGAGACCTCTTAAGAGCGCAAGTTACCTTACGATCTATACTTTGACCGAAGCGAGTTATAAGTAGCGTCTAATACACAAATGAAGTTCAAAATACGAGTTACGTGCACAATATGAACCTTCCGTTCAAGAAACCAACATCAAATCATTAGATATATCCAGTATACATAACCATACACAAAAACCCACCTAAATACCATCCCATAAATTTCGCAACAGTATTTACGACTGCAACAAAGTGTTGCCGATTGCGTAAAAGTGGAAAACTGATAGTGATCTTCGCGAGCAATCTGCCTATAACCCACAAGCCACTTTAACCCCACAGCATGCCAATATCCGCCGCTACATTCAAACCGGTTAAACATTTCAAAATACCTGCCCACTACCAACTTAGTTCTACTATATCGTCGCATCGCTGCACTTACACGGAATGTGTTTATATTCCAATTGCCCTTTTATTTACAGTACACTATTTATTTATAGTATTAATAGTACCTTTTATTTATAGTACAGTACAGTATTTCATTTTATAGTACACTAGAACCTGCCTTCGGAAGAACCAGTTACCAGAAAACTGTAACAGTTAAACATCACGGATTTATTTGTAGATATAGATCTTTATAAAACTGTATCTCTATAAATCAGTTTGCTGTATTGTCAATCATTTCCGCACCGTACGCGGTATAAGGATTTTTTGGTACTTTTTTCACACGTTGGGTTACATTGTCGAAATTTTCACGCGGATCCCTAATTTTCTCGTATTAAATATAGGTATATGTTCATCAGGGATAATAAAGGATTCTTATGGTGAAAGTATTTTTTAAATCGGTCCAGTAGTGTCGGAGCCTATTAAATTCAAACAAACAAATAAGTAAATTTTTATAATATCAGTGTAGATATACCGTCAGCGGCCTAGCCTACCGATGTAAAAAAAATGCGTATCTGTCATCCGAGACCACAATGATCTATCTCTACGTATAATTCCATTCAAATTTCATAAGTAGTTTCCCCATGAAAGGATCAAATATCCATTGATTCTTACAAGCTTTCGAATTAATAATATTTGCAGGATTTGTCCTTTAATTTATAACTGTTTACTAATAAAAGGTAAATTTTATGGCATATTATTGGGACATTATCTTTTCTTTAATAGCCCTGTTGCCTGAGTCGGTTTTAAGTTGTCAGCTGAGATAAAGAATGACAGTTGGAAAATGGGTCTTCGCTCGTGGCAAAACTTCTGCCACGTGCCATGACTGCTTCTTTGTTCGGCAGAACGCGTAAAGCCGTCAGTTCCGGTTGTTATTGTCAGTAATAACATTAAGCCTTGTCGTAAGCCTTCAAGTGGCTTAAAAACTTCCGACACTGGTTGGTTCCACCCATCCACCAATCATTGGACATCATGTTACACCAATCCAGCATGTTCTATATTACCTCAGTTATGACAGATGGGTTTGACCATTGATGGATTGAAAACATTATCTTTCTAGATGCCTCTTGTTACTGATTTGCTGAATAATTACACAAAAAAACCTGATAGTAGATTAATTATATTTTTTTAATATAAAACGTGACTCGAGATTAACAGCTAATAAGTTTTTTAATGTAACCTTGCGATCTAAATACGCTGCAAACATTCACAATACAAAGAATTATGATACAGATTATTACGATTGATATTACGAAATTCCATATCTGGGGGCACAGTAGTGCCTCGCTAAGACGAGACAAACGAAGCGAGCACTAAACGAAGCGCTTTGTCAAATTTTTGAACCCTCATAACTTAAGTTTAGATCATACCAGGTAATTAAATTTAGATAATATGTATTTAATTGGACAGGCCGGTTGGTCTAGTGGTTCGTGAACCTGACTGCTACACCGTAGGTTCGATTCCCATCCAGGTCAAACTTTTCTGT
>DWJZ01010505.1:0-10082 GCA_018249125.1 Asbolis capucinus
AGTTTACATACGGATCATTAACGTTTTTTTTTTTTTTAAATACATATGTTCTTTAGGGATAATGTAGGATTCAAAATTTAAAAATAAATAAGTTTTCAAATCGGCCCAGTAGTTTCGGGGCCTATTCGCTTCAAACAAACAAAAAATTAAATATTTCATGTTCATAATATTAGTATATTATTAATTGTGGTTAAAGGAGGCAGAAAAGAAAAGAGACATGAAAGACAGAGTAGAAAAAATACTACCTTTCAAAGTTCCTTTTACGCTGTAGAGTGAAACTTGTAACATACAGTGGGACAAAAAAATTAAAAAATATATATAATATGCAAAAAAAAACCGGCCATAATTTCTAAAGTGTTTTCATCAAATATTTCCTCGGTGATCTTATACGCATTTTATTCATTTGAAAATTAAAATTATATTAATTAATTGGATCGCTGAAGTGCTTTGTGCATTATTCATGAAGTTATGAAATGGCGGATAAAGATTAATATTATTCATTCTGTGGCTTTTAATACATTATGAAGTCTTTAGATTTGTTTTCAATGAATTTTAAAATAAAAACTTATAGCCTGGTGGTTTGCGTCGATACGTAGTGATCAACAGAGTTTAGGAAACGTGCTAGTGACAGTATACTATTCGTAAGTGAATCTGTGGATCGGCCAAAAAAATGAGCGAATGTGTTTTTTTAACCGTCCGCAGAATTCCTGATGGTGTTTAAAGTTTAATTGTTGTGCCAGATGATCGTAAATATATGCCAGTTCTGCCACCAGTCACTTAGCGGCCGCACCTATAGTCTGCTGATATTAAGTTTTCAGCACTTTTCAGTAGTTTTGAGAGTACAGCAAGTCCTGTTTTTTACAGGTGGATGTCGAAGATCTGCAGGGGCCATAAAAGCTTCTAACGATGAAATTGGCCAGTACTCCCTGCATCAACTGGAACAGTAAAGTAGACTATGCGGTCTAGGCTTCCTCATTTTGAAGAAAGATTCCTGAGTAATGAGCTCGATAAGAACCAACAACATGTTTGGAATATTGAAATGTGATACAAATGTCGTAACTAGAATATATAAAGTCTGTTTATAGATTCATTAAAGACATTTTATCGTGCTATATACCCATGGTCTTGAATACTAATGCCCAATGCTATACCAAAGCCAAGCGCGAGCGTTCCACCGTCCTAGTAAAAATACTTAAACTTAATTACAATATTTATTACTAATATTATAGAGCTGAAGAGTTTGTTTGAATGCGCTCATCTCAGGAAATACCTACTGGTCCGAATTGTATAATTCTTCTTGTGTTGGATAGTCCATCTAACGAAGAAGGTTATAGGATACTCTTTATTTCGGTAAACTGACATATTCCCGCGGGATAACTGGTAAAATTATTATGGCAACTCTGAAATAAATTAATGATTCAGATGAAATTGGGCATAATTGTAGATTTACAACTGAGTCACTCTTATCCTAATTTTTATCCCGGACAATGGTTTTATTCCCGCGGTATTACAGGTTAATCTATATCTATACGACTACTGTAAAGATAAAAGATTTGATAGTTTCTTCGAGGCGAATAGGCTCTGAAAACTGATTTGAAAAGAAAATATCATTTTTCGTTAGTTTCTTACTTTCTTCTGGATGAACATAGACTACAGAAAAACTTTAGGGATCCATATGAAAACTTTTATAATGAAACCCAAAGTATGTATCAAATACTTAAAAAAATCTTTTAAGGCATACGCTTTTAAATTATTGACAATGAAGCAAACAAATGTACTTATAAGTCTACGATATGTCTAACAGTTATGTCACAATAACTACTTTTTTATGTTAAAATATTTCGAAGCGAAGCGAGGACAACTAATTACCAGTCAAAGTAAAATCGTTTATTTCATGCAGGTATTTTCAATAAACGTTTGAACGTACTTTTTTAATCTACCGTTTCGGAAAGGTGTCATAATAAAGAGGAAAAGAAACGGCGAACGAAAATAAATTATACTGCAGAACAAGAGGACGGTATTCTAAATGTGACAGACTTCAGTATTTATTGTTGTTTACGACTTTATAAGGAAATAATCGTTCTACCCGCATCATTCCGCCAAAAGTAATGTCTAGTAAACATTTTTATTACCTCTCAAGTTGCTTACGTAGATTGAAAAAACGACCAAATACCAGCTACGATAAAGGAATCATAGTTGCCATATATTTTTCTACTCACACCATTTGTGTACGAAGTGCGAAAATTACCATCTGTCTGTTACGTGTTTAGTTTACGCATAAACTATTGAACCGATTTTGACAAATGTTGGTAGAGAGATAGGTACCAACTTAAGAAATTCTTAATCTATTTTTTATCGTTGAAAGGCTTCAAGGGATTCAAATAGTGAATGAAAACCATTCTCTGCTGGTTTTCTCAAAGATTTTTTATCTTACTAATATCACAAATGCAAGTTTGTGACGATGCGATATACATATGACGACGATGATAGACGATACCTTCAAATAAAAGCTATAGAATGGATCTGGATAAATTTTGGCACAGGGATAGATTATAGTATTATCCAAATATTATCCAATAGTATTATAGTATTATCCAAATACTATCCAATAGTATTATAGTATTATCCAAAATAATCATAGATTATCATGCGTGCAAAACCGCACATGAACTCTAGTTTTATATAATTCTGTTTATATCTACTAAAAATAGTTTGTACCTATAATGCTTCAAGACATCATGTCTTCATAGTTTCTTTCCTAAACTGTAAAAAGTATTGCATAAAAGAAATACAAAAGATTACACTTACAAAAGTAAATTTGTACTTCTACTAGGAAAAAAACTCCCGTTTACTTGTAATAATGAGCGTACTTACAAAAGTTTCTGAAATAAATCCTCGCGTACTCCGACATCACTTTTCTGCAACTTTGCTTAATTAAGCACAACTTAGGCCCACTTAAGCCAACTTAATCCTAACTTAGGCTGTACCTTAATGTAACTTGAAGAACTGTTTCTAACAATTGCGTTGTGATTTCAGTTTTGAGTTTTCGCATGATTTCTTTTTTTTTACATATCACAAGTTAATGCTTGACTACAGTCTCATCTGATAGTAAGTGGCGATATAGTCTTAGATGGTAAAGCGCATTAACTTAGAAGAAGTCTATTCGTCGTGTGGTACGATGGTAGAAAAGGGTGAAGAGAATTAATCATTATGATAAATTAATAATTTTGTTACTGAATATTTACTAGCGATCACCCGCGGCTTTGCCCACCTTCTCGTATGTTGATAAAAAGTTGCCTATATATGATGTAGCCTACACTGGACTATAATCTGTCCCTGTGCAAAGTTTCATTCAGATCCGTTCAGTACTTTTTGCATGAGAGAGTACCTAACATCCATCGATCCTCAGAAACTTTTGCATATACAGTAGCAATTTGTAGGATTATAATTTAAAATTTTATAACAGTGTACACTAAATACTCTGAAATTAGCAGGGTACTCACGATTATCGTAATTACCACCAATATTTTGACTCAGTTGCAGGGTAAATGCTTTAGCTACTTTAAAAGCTGGTTTAGTAAACATAGGAAACTGACAAAATATTTCATTAATTTATGTCAAATTGTCTTTAATGGCAAACATAAACGTACTCGTAGAGCATTATATTGACACAATACTTCATCAGTAACCACGTTTGTAGTTGCTGGATTGTACGAACCCGGCTCAGGCGACGTGCTATGATGAATAATAATGTGTGGTGAGATAGCTGTGAATATTCGATTTAAATACGGTCGCACTCCGAGTCGGTAATGGTTACTTAAATTGCTCCTTAGTACAGAATTTTGATACAAAATGTCCTAAGGAGATTTAAGTAACCTATCTTCTTCCACCTCGGAAAGGTTTCGAAAACGTTCCGACCAACAACGTCATCGGGAGGCAAGTCGTGCGACGTCATCACGTGACGTGTCGGGCGACGTCATCGTGCGATGTCGCCACATGTGTGAAGCCCAGCAATCCACACTTCTCCAGCATGATGGCGCCTATATCCTTACGAGTGGCGAGCTGAGCCCAGTAGTCGAACACTTATGGCTTGCATTTATGATTAATCATAGTATCTACTTATCTTTATTTAAAAAATAAGAGACAAGATTCTCTTTGCTAGTCACTTAACAAGAATATTTCATCTGGAATATGGAGCATTCGTATAAAATGCGAGCCAACAAGAATCTAACTTTGAAAGCTTATGAAGAATCCGTTTCTTTCCAACTTTTAACATTTCCATGCATTTCTCGGCGTTATTAAAGATATATTTTATACGTGTCGAATGACTGAAATGAATATTGTGTTATTATGAAAGATTTGAAGTACTATAAAAGCTAGTAAAGTCCGCTTCCCACGGTGGAGTTATGCAGTAATGTTTTTTTCCCATGCTAATAAAAAATAGCCTACCTATGTATTATTCCAGACAATTATCTGTGCCCATCCAGATCCAAACTACTGACAGTTTTTGCGTGAAACAGTAACAAACGTCCATCCATCCATCCTTACAAACTTTCACAATATTATATTAGAAGAATTGACGCCATTCTTTCGGCCTTGTTTATAACGATACTATTTCAATACGGTATACTTTAGAGTTTAGGGGTTAGTGGCCAATACGATTCCGGAAGTTATACGGCTTCTGAACAACAGTAATTTCCGGACGGTAGCCGACCAAATATACAAAAAATAATCAATATTAGGTAGGCAGTTGGTGTTCGAGTTAAGTATTGAACTATGGAAGCATAATATAAATATATATCTATACTAACATTATAAACAGGAAAGATTTTTTTTTATTTGAGGAGAAAAGACTCTGAAACTACTGGACCGAATTGAAAAACAACGTCAACTCAGAAGAATGCCGATTCCGTTCTTGAAAGTCAGTCCACTAATCCGGCACTTGACCGGCGGTGTGTACCATGGCCATTTCACATTATGTAAATAGGCCAGTAGTAGTTTACCAATAAGCACTTACGCTCACAGCGTGGTGACCATGGCTACCACCACATAATATGTATAACCCAAGCCCAGCAGTGGGCAGAAATGAATGAACCTCTAATCTAAGGTAACATTTCTACGTATCTCATAATCCCCGAAGGTCTAATTTGAGAGGTTGTTTATGAAAATATTAAAATGGCGCCCGGGGCGGATTTACGACGAACACAAATATTTATTTTGAGTTTCTGTTTGTGGATATAAATTTTAAATTACTTTCGTCCCCTTTTCACTCACAGTAAATTAACTGGACTTGCAAAGTCGAACTGAACAAGTGACCATTTCATATAGTTTCATATAAAATTGAGGTATTTTACAACCTTTTATTTAACTTGCAGTGTACAGTGTATGTTTATATATTAATATGTTAGTTTATTTGTTTGTTATGGGCCAGATCTTCCAAGCTAAATTAAACCCACTTCCTCTTACACTACGGAGCTAAAATTTTGCATACTGCGTCAGTTCCAACGACAATGCATTTATATGATAAGTATGGTCTGCTCGTATGCCCAGGACAGCGCCTAATCTGCAGACAAGGGAACTCCTCAACAGTTAACAATACGGCCATGAAATTCTATGTTTCTCCGTATCAGGGCTCTAAAGCTTGTGTTTTTAAATATTTTTAATAAAGCTTTCATCGATACATTTTACGTGTATAAACATAATAAAATTTATCAATTTGCCCTTTTAAAGAAAATGACTTAATTATCCTTAGGTGAAAGAAAATGTCTTAAAGGTATCTGTACTCTTGAGGGTTCCCTGTTCTTGAAGGTGTGAAGTCTACCACGCCGCACTTGGCCAGCGTGGTAAACATGTCCTTTACCCCTCACATCGGAAGAAGACACCCTATCCTTACAGTGGGACTGTTATTGGAGCTAGTTCTGTACAGGGGAGATATATGCAAAACTGTCGATGAAGTTTCCAATAACTTCTCACCTTCCATCCATAAAAAACGGTCCCACCTGTCGTCAGATGTCGTTAAGCCTTGTCAGAGGCCTTTTAGCTGCATAAAATCATCCGACAATGATGTTGACCACTACCCTCTCCACTGTGCACTTGAGCAGCGCTCAGTATTCATCTCAGTGCTGAGGAGACAAACATAAAAGCCAATATTACCTTGCCTATAGATCACCTATCCGTTGACGTCACGTGTCAATGTTAGTTCCAAGTACAGTAAATAACAGTTCGGTGAAGCCGTAGTGCTGCAGACAGAAGCGGAGCAAACCCGATTTAGCATTAATTTGTCGTGAATCAATAACGGCCGGCGGTTCAGAGGGCCCTCACGTTAAGAGATGTAATGTTGTGCAATATGTGAAAATAAGAATATCCGCATATGTCTATATCTGTACATATCCGTTACATCATTGTAACTCAAAATTCAGATTTATATTGATCTATTTGAAGTTTTACGTAAAGTTTTCATAAGGAAAACTACAATAACTGACAACGGTAAAAGTGGTCTTTGAAGAAGGGGCAATAGACTCCCAATGACTTATTTTTCTTACACAGTTATAAATAGTTATATTAAGAGCTATTAACGATACTTAAATTAAATATTATAACAAAATATCATCCAGTTGCAATAAAATTTCGCCATATTAAAGCATTTGTATTCAAATTGTTCAAATAGTGGCACATTCAGTTATTCGTTTGTTAGTCCGTAAGTTAGGAATCTTTCTATTGCGAACGAGCATGTTTTTTGCACAGGTCTAAAGGTATATTTATTATTTGACTAAAGCTGGAAGGGATAAAGTGGGTAAAGGGGTATAATATCACACTATACTCTTTAGTTCTGTTTTCTCTCTTTAAGGTAGATTCAAAACCTTAAAAATAACAAAATATCCGTAAAAAACCAAAAAGTATTTAAAAGTAAATAAAACCTACCCGAATCAAATAAAGAAATATTTAGAAGAAATAAAAAAATCCAAAAACAATAAAAAAATCCAAAAAATAATAAAAAATAACGCAAAAAAAAATTACAAAGTATCCGAAAATATTATAATACATTTTTTTGTCTGTATCCGTTCACGTCCTATCACTACCCATCCTAAGTACGAACCTTCGTTTTTAAGTAGCGATATTTCAACGTCTCTATTGTGATGTTTTTAATAGCAATCGGTTTCCAAGAATCTTTTGTTCTTCAAATACGGTTTGGGGTGGAGAAATTTATGCGGGTCTTTTCAATTTTCTTCTGTTTATTCGAAGACGTAAAAAGCTTAACCATAATGTTATATTGTTGCGAAACTTGACATCATTTCAGCTTTTTAACGTTACGTATAAACGGTATATTTGATGGTAGGTACCCTTGGGAGTACTAATTAATATTAAACAAGGTTTATTTAAATACACAGGCTTTAATTATAAAGCCATAATATGAAGAAATATATAACTTCATAACTGTATTGTTGACCAATCTGGACGTAGTATCAGGTCATGCTTATCATAAAATTGCATTGTCATCAGGACGGAAGGTTTATGCAAAATTTCAGCTCCGTGGTGGAAGAGGAAGTGGGTCTAGTTAAGCAATATTTCAATACCCAACAAACTAATTTACAAACATACATTGTAAGTTAAATAAAAGCTTGTAAAAACAGTTATTATAAATTTTAACTATGCTTAACAATCATACTGGCCAGGCCGGTTGGTCTGGTGGTTAGTGAACCTGACTACTACACCGGAGGCCGTGGGTTCGATTCCCACCCAGATCGAACTTTTCTGTGATGAGCAGGAATGTTTGTTCTGTGTATCTGGGTATGTAATAGAAATATCTATTTAAGTATGTATTTAAAAGTATACATGTATGTTTATCTGTTGTCTGATCACCATAGCACAAGCTAACGCTTAGTTTGGGGTCAGATGGCCGTGTGTGAGTTGTCCAAAGATAGAAAGAAAGAAAGCTGGGGCTCCTCCACATAAGGCGCCAACCCACAACACTAGCCAAGTGGGGTAACTTGGAGAATTTTATAGGAAACGTTCAGGAGTACAGGTTTCGTCACAATGTTTTCTAACAGCGAACCGATTCTCCACACATGTCTTGGAGCAGCGTGGTGGTATGCTCTAGAACTCCTCAGTTATGAGGAGAGACCCGAGCTTAGTAAAGGATCAATGAAATGAAGTTGAGAAATCGTTTGTCATAGTCTTTAATCAACATAGACTTTAGAAATTGACGCGGGTTTCGAACTCAGGTTCTTCAGAGTCACACATACTCGTAGCAGTGGTACTTAAGTACAAGACATTGTAACTGCGGAGCGATGGATCCTGGATTCGATTCCCGACTAGTCAGATACTTATATAAATATGTATGGGCATATTCAGCTACTGACTTGTCTCTCTCATATTAAATAGGATCGGAATATAATGTAAACTGAATGATTTCAGAGCAGTTGCCAGTTTATTTCACAAATTTTTGCGTTTATAATATTATTTAAGTTATTTCTAATAATTAACGTCTATATCTAGGATCTAGGAGCTACGTAGGATGTGAATAAATGAATTTCGTTGGTTGTCATATTGACAAATGAAGCATGACAGGCGTGGAAGGGCCACGAGTGCGGCGAGTGCTGGTTGTCGTACGGAACCAGTTCGGTACAGCGACAGGCGACCCTGACCTACGTGACGTCATCAACCTGTTCTGTTGCCGGCTTCATTGAAGTAGGTCTGCCTATCCACATACCTATTATATGATTAGTGTATGTGTGTGTGTGTGTGTGTGTACATAGTGTGGAAGGGCCTTAGTGAAAATCAATTTAATGTCATCAGCAAATTTTTCATTTCAAGCTCTTATTTCACTAGCAGTGAATATTGGTATATTAGTTTGTCCGTTTGTTACGGGTCAAATCTTGCAAGCTTCATTAGATCCAATTCCTACGGAGCTGAGATTTTGCATAAACCATCTGTTTTGAAGACAATACAATCTTATGATAAGCATAACCTACCTTCAGGATTGGCTCCAGACAAGAGAACTCCTCAGCGGTTAACGATACAATATTTTAATAAAGCTTATTTTTTGTTAAGTTAAATATTTAAACAAAATTTACAGGTTGGTTGGTCTAGTGGTTAGTAAACATGACGGCTACGCCGTAGGTCGAGCGTTTGATTCCCATCAAGGTCAAACTTTTCTGTGATGAGCAGGAATGTTTGCTACGTGTGTCTGGGTTTAAATATCTATATAAGTATGTATATAAAATATATATGTATGTTTATCAGTTATCTGATTACCATAGTACAAGCTAACGATTAGTTTGGGGTGAGATGGCTGTGTATGTGTTGTCCAAAAATATTTATTATTTATTTATATAATTAATTTAAAAACACAAGCTATAATTGTATAAGTCTACCCTGTATACATCATATGATATCTTGAATACAGTTAAATATTTAGCTTGGAGTCAGTAGCTATGTACGCCCATGTGTTATATATAGTAAAAATGTCATATAATGTTCCAAATAACGTCGAATTTATCAAATTATCCTATCTTAATATTACAATGTCGTCCGTGTTTCAAAATGACGTCAGATTGTCAATCAGCGGACGATTGAATGAGTCGGGGGTCATTGTCGTTCGTTCACCGACTGCGGCTCTTATTGATGGCACGAGGATCCTGGATGGATACGTTTTTTTTTACCTAATATAGTGTAGGGCACGGAAAAATTATAACGCGTCTTGTCGAAGCTATCGAGATGTCCGAATAACTGTGCAGGTCACCTACCCAGTTAATTATAAAAAATATCCTTTCAATATTTGGTAGGCTACCCCGCCTTATCGGATATCAGTGCCTGGTGGGAAAACCATAGCAAATGTTTAGAACGCGTGCGTCGCCTACAGATAGGTTAGCGCTCGACTACGATCCCACCTGATGGTAAGTGGCGAAGTCTTCGATGGTTAAGCGCAGTAACTTAGTAGAAGCCTATTCACTCTTGATTTGACATTTATATTGTAATTGAACGGGACAACCGACGCGGACAACTTATTCCAATCCTTCGCGGTACGTGTCATAAAAGACGAAGCGCGTCGTTCGTTCTAGCGGGATTGAATTCTTTTATAG
>DWJZ01010506.1:0-10082 GCA_018249125.1 Asbolis capucinus
AGTTATAATAAAATCAATAACTTGTTAGTTTACTTAGTTTTTGATTTTCTAAGAACTTTCAGTTTGACCCTCGTAGCACCATAGTTTAAATCACGCTTATTGATTAGTACTTTGTGTGTCTAATAAATGGTCTAATATTCGGCGTCTAGTATGTTAAGAGTTTGATGCAAATAAGACTCGAATGAGGCCAAACTATGTTATGTAACAACTAGTCTTAAAACCATTTAAAACATGTCATTAGGTTGCTGTACACTTTTCAGCTGTCAGCTCGTATACTTTTTTGTGGGAGACTTTGAAACTATTCTGAACTGATTTAACAAATCCTCATAGTTTCCCTTACAGGGTTCCATTATTTTGTACAATGAAATACAATCATGATTTTACATTACTGCCATATTAAACAGATATCTGTCAGTAGTGCAATTTATGCATGTATTCTATCAAGATATAGAGTGAACTACTTTAGAAATATTAATAGTGTAAAAATATTATTTGTCTATTAGAAACTTTTGGCTGGCTCATTGCTTGATTTAGTTATTACATGTCATTTAAACTGTAAAAATTAGTCTTCCTGTGAGTACTTTAAATTTGATAACATTTTATTACCCCGCTAAAATTTATCCAATCCAGTGGAGTACGTTCTAGACACCCTTGGTTAAGAGAATGTTCTGTGGCACAATGGATATTTGTTGCATTTATTGCAAAATTACATATGTGGCAAGTTTGTGGAATACTTCCTGCTTAAAATTTATGTGATTATAATAAGGCACAGTCAGTACTGTACCACTGTCTGTGATTTTAATAGTGCCTAATACATGCATAAGAATATCATAGACAGATATGGCGTTAATGGAATATTGTTGAATTATTATTTATTATGATAAAGTATGTCTTAGTTTAATTATTTTATTATTTTTTTTTATTACTTCCTTTATTTGGTCTTATAATTAAAACAGTTGTATGCAATTAGTCTAGACTTTCAAATTCTAAAATGCATTGTACAGTAGTAACAACTTGTACAAGTTTACTAGACAAGTTTTGATCTATTTAAGGAATAGTCCTTAAACTATCAAGATGTCGGATAGTTATTTTTCTGATTTCCTAAAGATTTTGTATATTGAAGGATTCAGTGTTTTGTTTAATAGAGGCTTGATAATTTTGACTCTGCTTTGCTATATACTTTATCTTGATCATTGAATTGTGTAGATGGTCTAGTCTAGAAATGGACACCTCTCCTCTAACCTGGAATATTTGTACATCTGAAATTAAATACTTATTGCAACCCTGTACTTGTGTATGTGCGTAAGACATAATTAACATTGGTGAGGATGGAATATGCCGTAAATATATTTGAACTGTGCATGTGTGGGTACAAACTATGCAGGTGCATTTTTAGACTGGATTACCTCCGCTTCTGTAATTAATTTAACCATTGTCAAAAAAACATGTCATTTTGTGACTGAAATTGAAAATTAGCCTGATTGTTTCTCCTTTCAATAGTTTAGCTAAGCTTTTCACAAATTTTTATCCTATAAGTTTGAATTATGTAATGCATTTTTTATCGTACCTACTTGTTGAGTAATTATTATACAAATTACCATTTTTAAGTCTTGAAATAGAGACTTCGTTGCATTAAATATTAGGGTAAACTATGCTTGACAAAAACATGTTAAATCTTGGGTCCTTAAAGTGTATATTAAAGTGATCTTGCACTTAAATAGTGAAGACTGAGGCATTTTACACAAATAATTGTTGGCGATATATACACTGAACAATACATTTTTGTAAATAGAATAATGTTGATCTGAGGATGTTACTTTAAAATACAAGGCTACATCTTTATATTCATAAAATATGTCGTTTTATTACTTTTTTTTAACAATACATACACATCTATCACTAATAACATATATCTTAATAAAAAATATTACAACACATTTATTTTAGTCCAATATACATTGGATGTATAGTCATTACGTTAACCAAATAGATTGGTTTCAGGATATAAGGATTAACAATATGTTTTTAAAAGCAATAGCAATGAATAATAACTTAGTAGTTGCTAACCTTATCATATTGCAGAGCAACAATACACAATTTTAAAATTATTCAGAGATTTATATAATTTATGAGTTGCTTTGATAATGGTGGTCCATATTATATTAAGATTAAAATTACACAATAAAGCTTAAATTTTATGCTTGAATTTCACTTCTCTTACAAGCTGAGATAACAAATGACTTATGCATCCACCAATAATTTTTGTGGAAATCTGCAGTAGGGGAGTAAGAGCTCCACTGAGAGGTAATTAACACAGATTATGTAAACACTATGTGTTGGCAATTGCACGGACATCAATCATACCACGGCATTACAGAATTACAAACAAAAAACATTCATATTGAATAAAAAAAAAACAAGATATTATTACTAGTAGGTACAACTAATATTCAATCTAGGTATCAGTTAACAATTAAGTTAGTCTACCATAGTAGTGTGCTTTAAGACAAACATCCTTCAGTTCTGGCCATTGAACAATAAATATATCTGCTATAAATTGTAAAATTGTTCCTGATAATGAAAGGGATCTTACCCTACAAACACTTTCTACAAAGACTATTCTGCAATTTAACATGAACAAGCATCTGAATAGGAAAGCTATGACACACACAGGGATGCAGGTACCAGGTCCATTGCACAGGATTGCATCAGGCTTAAAGTTGTATACAATAGGTATAGTATAAATAACAGAATGCATGGTGGTGAACACTGACGAAATGTAGGACTGGTTTACATTCCTACTTCGTGGTATCTTCGTTATTCGATAATCTTTAGATCCGTTTTCGAATTCGTGAACCTTCCCTTCACTGCTCTGGTCATTTTCAGCCATAATATACAGACGAGGACGGTACTTCGACCCATTCAAGTGTTTTACTAATTCTATCATTTCCGTTGTATGACCGCCAGATCCAATGCATATTATGATTTTGAAGGAAGTCGGTTGAAAAAGTAAATTTTCGGAAGTTAATATTCTATAGCTTAAATATAAAGCTCTGGAAATCAACAGCACCGCAGCTAATACAATGACAAATATTGTAATTTGTAACAGAGATCCAACCGGCCAAAAAATATTCATGAAATGAATACAGTCGTAAGCGCTGTAAATATTTTCAAACATGTTTATAGATTTCAGTGAACGGATTGGACAATTCAATATAAATGCAATTTTTTATAATTATTTACTTCATCTACGCATGGAAACCAAATAAATCAATAATTAACGATATGCTTTTCGGCTCCAGCTGACTGATCGTCTCTGTGTTGCCACTTGACAGTCTGACACTGACAGCTTGCAAATCAAACAGACATTTCAACTGTCATTACTGGAACTAGCCCTTACCACAGATTCTATTTCTGTTGACATAAAATTATGGTTGACTACGTCTATGGATTGACCGTAGACATTAAGACATAGACGACCATTGATATAAGAAAAGATAAGATATGAAATAAGGTCACGTGATCTGAAGCCAAATGTCTATGTAAAATGGCAACGAATCCGACTAATGAAGGTGTGAAAAAATTTATACTATCGTAACAGAATACAGCACAATCCCTGAATTTTAAAACTACCATTTATAAGCGAAATAGTGTAATTTCATTGAATCGCATCTAAGAGAAATCGTAATACAATGTTTTTTTTTTGCAAGACAAAAGGTATTGATACAAAACCTTACGGCCATTACCATCATTATCTCAAGGTATATAACTACACCTTTGATTAAATAATTTTATGTGTATATACGATACTTTTTTTATATTACTCATTAATAAAAGTATCAATACTCGTTGTCCCTGCCAAATGCGGCTGGCTGCTAGTCTAAAATGCTGTACACGGCTTCAAGGTGGAGCATAGGCTATATACAAGAAAAATGTTATCAATTATATTGAATATGCGAATTTTTTACCATCACTTCATACGAAATTTGCGCAGTATACGAATGATAGAGATATATATCTTTTATTTGTATATTTGCGTGATATTTAATTTTGTATAATGAAAAATTGTACATACAAATAAGGGCATATCCCTTTATTTTCTTTAATGATTGGAGAAGACTGACAGCTGTGATATCTGACTTCTTATTGATAGTGACGGCCAGTGTCATCGTGACATGGTGTTCCAGAGGTTACGGAGGTTTTCTTTTCTAATTTATTGCCGAAAAATTCTATTTTCAGATAAAATGTTAATGAACAGGTTTAAAATGTTATTGAATTTATAAATTAAATTTTTCAATAATAAATAATTAATTTTGGTTTGACTGTGTTGTTAAATATCCACAATGAAATTGATAAATATTGTGAGTACGAGTATATTCCAAATTGTTTCGTTATTATTTCTCTTGGGATATCTACTTGGCGTTCTAAATATGTATTTTAGTGACAAAAATAATTATTGTGAGATGACCTATATGTTTGAATATCCTCAGTTTGTGGTGAGTAATTTTGTGTAATGTTTTTGTTTTGTTTTCTGACTTTTTTTCTCTGTGTCTTGCCTTGCTAAAATAACATAATTTATTTATTTTCTCAAGGCCGCTTTGGAAGCGCTTTAGGAAACGAAAATCCCCCGTATTCGACAATTTTTTAGAGAGGATAAAGGGCTTTCGGAGTTTTTTAAAAATATCTCATTTTAATATCCGTCACATAAAACTACAAAAAAAAAATTTAAAAAATATTGTTTATTTTGTGAACTAAACCTGAGCCACAGCTTTTAAAGGAGAGTACAGATAGCATCCTACCCTAATACCAAGTACAATTAATTATTAGTTTTATTTAATTAGTCGCCTGCTTAAAAAAAATATGCTTACAATTTATTTGTTACCTTATTTTTAAATTGTAGCCAATATCATTAGAGGAAAATCAGAAATATCCACAATATGGACTATATGCATATAGTGAAGGGAGATTTACTGAAAGGGCAAGAAAGATGTGGTAAGTTAATTAGTGTCAGTAAAATAATTTATCGGATTCAATTGTAAAAACTTGGATATATTAATATCAAATGTAAAATTTTGATTTAGTACATTGTACACTGGAGTGCACTAAGCAGATCAATATTTTTTGAAGTGAAAGGCGAAACTGGTGATTTTAGAAATATACTTTCAAACAAGATTCAAGGTGTGCACTCTTTGCCATACAAATAAATAAATACACTATCATACAATTTCTTAATAGGTTGTTCCACATTTAAATAATGAATTAATTAAATGAGTTTAATAAAGCTGAAACTTAAAAATATGTGTTTTGTAACCTTAAATACTTCCTATTGTCACTTTTCATTTAATTTCCAGGTTTGATGGAATCCCAGTTTTATTTCTACCAGGAAATTCTGGCAGTCACATGCAGGCTAGATCCTTAGCTTCTGTGGCATTAAGAAAAGCTTTAACTAAAGGATATGAATACCATTTTGATTTTTTCACAAGTAATTTTTTTTTTCATTCTCTTAAATTACAGAGAAAATTACTGAAAGATAATAAAAGTAATATGATTTTGTTTTGATTCTAGTAAGTTTTAGTGAAGAATATTCTGGCTTATATGGTGGAGTTCTGCAAAGTCAAACAGAATTTGCGTCTGCATGTATTAATAAAATTTTAAGTTTGTATAAAAATCAGAAGTATACAAAATCAGTGCCCACATCTGTTATAGTTATTGGTCATTCTATGGTGAGTTTGAATTAACAAATACTGCTTGAATTATATTGTACTGAAATAAATTTGTAACTACTATTGGTAACTACTATTTCATGAATATGGAAAGATGAAGCACAAAGAAAATTATGTATAGAAAAGTTTTTCCTTATCCATAGTCCATTTTTCTAATCTGTCCAATTTTTCCAATGTCACAATATGCAAGTTTTGTGAAAATATTGAATCGGTTTGTATCCAAGCAATACTATAAAATCAACTTCAGAATAAAAACAAAACAAAAAATTGCTTATAAAATTCGTACAGATAAGAAAACCAGGCTATAAATCTCTAAATGAAATAGATAGCCAGATTTATAGTGGTAAGCTTGAGTGATAAGTTTGATTTGGATTGGCCAGTATCATTGATTATTCAACTTAATCCGGTTATCACTTACAGGGTGGTTTAGTAGCCAAGCGGCTTATGGCACACCCCAGTACACTCAACACAACAAATGTTGTTATAACCCTAGCAGCGCCACTAGAAGCACCGGTTATTAATTTTGATAGCAAAATCAATGAATACTATATGCAGATGGACTTGGAATGGGGAAATAATATTTATTCAAAAAAGTCTGTGAAAGATAGCAAGATTTTGATTAGTATCGGCAGTGGTCCGAGAGATGTTCTTTTGCCAGCTGGTTTGACTTCTTCACGTGAGAGTAGTGTAAATGCTTTGGTAAGTTATTTGCAAATTACTTGTCTCACTGTAATTTCCATTTAAATGTTTTCAATAAATTATAAAGATCTTATAAATTATGGTATGATTTTGCTGGAGCATTATTTCAATGTATCGATGAAAGAAAACGAATGGGCGTAAGTGTTGAGTTAGTCCAATGATTTACGCTCTTTTGTTTTCCGTCGTCGATATGTCTATGGTTTTTAACTATGTTTTGTTTAGTAAGTTTAGTTTTTAATACGTTACTGAGAAGTTTATTTTGATGTTATTGTTGCTAACATATTTATTTGTTATAGAAATTAAATAAATCTACATAAATTGAATCTTATAAACATGATTGATTGATTTATTTTATATTCAAAATTTGTTTTTACGATGCAATACAATAATTTTATAATAATTTCTGTGTATTTTCCCTAGGCTACAGCCATCCCAGGAGTATGGACATCTCCAGATCACGTCAGTATGGTATGGTGTAAACAGCTGGTGATGGTCATAAATAGATATCTGTTTGACATTGTTGATCCAAAGACAGACCAAATAACAGAAAATAGTTTACTTTTGACGTCTAAAGCACAGCAATACTTTCAGGTAATTTTATAGGTTATAATATAACCTAGTTATTGTTAAACCATAGTTAACCGTTAGTAGCCAACCTTGTTAGGAGTTTTCATGTCTAATTGCCTAATATATCGTAACAAAATCTGGAACCGATGGCTTTACTATATCAGATGATTTGATATCAACTGAAAATCGATTTCTCATCTAATACTTATAACCATTAGAGGTGCGTGCAGATTCCTAGGCCCCGCCTTGTTAAAAAAGTAGAATATCTATGGTTGTTTTCAAGAAATATGTACTTGAGTATCATATTGCCTCTCAAACAAGAGGTCCTGAGTTTAAATCCTGCGGCCAGCACCATTAATTTTCAAAGCTATGTAGCGTATCAGATGGTGATTATCTGTTGTTATAGTGAGAAAACCTATACTACTGAGAGTTCTCTATTAGATTTCTCAAAATTTTGTGAAGTCCACCAATTGCACTTGGAGGACTGCCCCTCACATTACGAGTAGCCCAAGCCCAGCAGTGGGACAGTTATTGGTTGCAATCATGATGATATTTTTGCTTAGTGCCGCTTTACAGTACTTTCATGTCGCTATCAAGATTCCGTGTGGGTATATCTGAAGATGATATGTATTTAAGATTAGATAATTAAGATATCTTAGCATAGATAGATACTCAAAATTGCTGACTAAAGATAATGATTTTAGGCTAATCGTTCAATGACACTAAGTCCCAAAGCGAAGCGACCGGCAGTGCCGATGATAATGGACGCGTTTTGGTACGAAGATAACAGGAGGATTTATCAGATTGCAAGACCATCGATTGACAAGTAGGTCACAGATTATTTAGTTTTTATTAAAAGATTGGCTTGTGATCACTTTATGTGATAAAAATATAAAAAAAAAACGAAAAAAAAACGTGTTCTGACACATGGCTGGTATCCATGTAAACGAATTCAGGACAGTTGCCAGTTATTGCGTTTTATTTTCCACCAATTTGTTGTATTATAAAAGTGGTTATTGTGACATAACTGTGACAGTTAGACATATGATGACGTTGACTTATTTGTACATATTAATGTCGTCTATAAAACTGTAGTACATCATTTTGTTCTATTGTCAATAATTTCTGGCAGCTTTGCTATAAGAATCTTTTTTTGTATTTTTTATACACGGGTTACATTATTGAAGTTTTCATACGAACTTGTAACGTTTTTGACAACATTTGATAGCCTATGTTCATCAGGGATAATGTAGGATTTGAGAAGGATTTGTAAATGAATTTTTAAAATCCGTCCAGTACTTTCGGAATCTATTCAAACAAACAAACAAATTATTCCTCTTTATAATATTAATATTATATTTACATGCAAATTACTGTTTTAAATGGATAAGTTATTTCATATATTGTGACCAAAGTATTAGAAAACCGTTAAAACCAAATTCAAATTAAATAGCGCACGATTCGCCGCACCCAAGAATGAGTATCGAGAACTCATACTAACATCATTCTCCATAATAGAATCTCATAATGAATCAGATGTTAAGGTAAGGGCCAGAAGGTGTTGCAGTGTAGACACAAATGCACGTCATTCGAAATGTTTGGCATTCCTCCAAACTGATAGAAATGAGTAAATTTTATTTTTAGCTTTCATTTAAATAAATCACCTTGGTATTGAAATGGAGGGTAAAACCTATGTTTTCGAGGAGAGGAGAAGAGAGATGTATCCTAAACACCTCATGTAATATTTGATATTTCTAAATTTCGTGTCAAAACCGACAAATTACATCGGAAGTTAATTAAATGAAAACATGAACGTATTCGAAGTTGAAAAGAAATAAAAAATACACACCTTATTAATAAAATAAAATATCTATTACTAGTCGATCGACTCTCAAAAGTCGAAGCGATATCGTAACGACTAATGTTCAAGTGCAATTGGTATTAACATTCGTCAATTGGTTTATAACTGCACACCAACGACATACATCCGAAAGTCGTTCGTCGACCAAATGTCTACTGTATTACGATGTGGGGGGATGAAAAATAAATAGAGGATGGTAAAGCCGTATTGGGGCGGTTAAGAAAAAACACCCCAATCCCATGCTGGCCTACCAGAGTGTGGTTAAGGGCGTACAGATGTCAGCTGCTCGGTGGAAGGGATTTGCGGAAGTATTATCTTTTTGTGAAGCTCGTCCGGCTGGCTATCACCCTCTTACTTGAATCAGCCGCCAATCGTCGTGATCGGGCTGGGGGTTTGAGAACCAGTTCTCCTTTTTTCCCGGTCCTTTCTTCGTATTCTTTTGTCAACCGTCAAGTGGTATATTGTTGGTTTATCTATGGTCAGTTGCTGTCGTTATTGATCCCAGTTGCTTTAGCAATGTAACGCTTCTCTTGTGCTTTTCTCTTCTCCGCGTATGCGGGTCTATTACTTCCGTCCTGGCAGGCCACGTGTTAGTAATATCTCAGTCTAGTGTTATAAATCATGGGCGCCGGTGACCATTTACAATCAGGTGACCCGTCTGCTCGTTTGCCTGCTTATCACATAAAAATAAAATAAATAAATAAGCAAATATTCTTTTCCAATTACAGAACAACCTATCTGATGATAAGGCTGGTGAATTTCCCCCAAAACCGTTTCGTAGCCATCGAGGCTGTGAACGTTGATGACAAAGATTGGATATTCGGTTGTAACGCGATGTACACACATCTGACATACAGATATTGGTAAGGATATTTGTGTTCATAGCTCGGCGGTTCGCGTTGATCGTTAGTGATCAGCGACGTTAAGCAACAACAGGCGCGGTGGGTAGGATGGTGACCGCAAAGAAAATCTTGAAAGCTTCCGTGATTCAAAGACCACGTAAAAACGTCCCGGTTGTTATAGTTAAGGTAAATCGGTCACCTTTGGGTGCCATAAGAATTCCACCACTTGTTTGGCCACCAATCCGCGTTGGAGCAAGGTGGAGTAGTATGCTGTAGGCCTCCTCGGTTATGAGCAGAGATCCGAGCTCACTGAGCCATTAGTATATAAATAAATATATTTTGAACAACACAAACGGCCACCTGACCCCGAACTAAGCGTTAGCTTGTACT